>ML423329.1:82862-118497 GCA_005239525.1 Nicotiana knightiana | reverse complement strand
TACGTACGCACAAGGTGACGAGAGTCCGTGTGTAGCTACTAATATGCTTATGTCCGGGTAGTCTAGGACCCACTAGCATGCCTTACTTGTTGTACTTGCGATCTTTCCAGTAACATTAGACTGCTAATATGATCGAAATAGTAATTGAATATCTAAAAAGACTAGAGTTTATTTTCTTAATCATTTAGAAAGAGAATTGATTCCTCCATGGATAATTGTATTCCTGATAAGGTTATATTATTGAATATTATTAAACTTGGCAAATGAGTTTCAAAACAAAGATTTAAACGCTATTTTTTTGTCTTCCTTTAAGAAGAATTTTACCACTTTCCTGAGTAACTGCTTTCTTGATAAAAATACGGATTTATTATGTGAATACGTGTACATATGAGCACCTGAGTCGCAGGTATGATTCGCGAGCAGGTTAGCCTTATTATTATTATGTTCACCGCGTCGCATGATCGATTCGCGAGCAGGGAAAATAGATGCATCTATGGTTTGAGTTGTTCGACCCTCGGCAGTGCACAGTTTATTATTGTTGGTCTGCGCCGTTCGACCCTCGACATTTTCTTGTGCATGATGATTGTTGCGTATTTCTTGTGATTCATACATGTTCATAAATAATTCTGATGTTTCTTATCCCTGATTATTATTTAAATTTTCAAACTGAAATGACGAACGTTTAAAGTGTTAAATGTGGAAGGAGTTGATATTATTTATTCCTGATTTTAATAAATTGCCTATGACATACATGATAAGTGTCTCACTTGATTATAGTAAATTGACTTCTAGCAAGTGTCTAATTCGACCTCTCGTCACTACCTCTCTGAGTTTAGGAGGTATACTTACTGAGTACACGTTGTTTTTGTACTCATGCTACACTTGCTGTGCATTTTATTGAACAGGTACTTTCATAGCGATGTGGCCGGCTTGGAGACTTAGGTGAGCTGCATCATCCGGAGGCGAACCGCAACCGGCAGAGTCTCCCTCATATTGTATTTATTTTCAATTTTAAATTCCTTGTCCAATTTGTATTTCGGACAAGCTTTGTAGTATTTGTGAAATTCTTAGAACTTGCTCATGCACTTGTAACACCGGGTTCTGGGATATGTTTGGGATGTATTTTATAAAAATGGAATACTAAACTATCGTATTTACTTAGAGGATTTTATTCAGTTATCATGTAATAAAGTGAAAGGTAATGATTTCAAAATGCTAAAACAGGAAATTTAACTTAACTATTTGATGATTGGCTTGCCTGACAATAGTGTCCGGCGCCATCACGACCCTATGGATTTTGGGTCGTGACAACTTGGTATCAGAGCTCTAGGTTCCCTTAGGTTTCACGAGTCATGATCAAGTCTAGTAGAGTCTTGCGGATCGGTATGGAGATGTCTGTACTTATCTTCGAGAGGCTACAGGGCTGTTAGGAGTACTTCCCTTCTTGATTCCTCATCGTGCGATGTGATTCCTTTAAGGCTCATGCCTATGTTTCTTCCTACTCAATCTTATGCGTCGCGAAGGGCTTGCTATGAATCATGGGTTTAAGGGATTTAAATGGTGCTACGGATATGGTGCGAGATGTTTTCCATGTGTAGTTGGTTGAGGCTATTGTCGTTGTTCTGCGAAGAAGTAATGTGTTGTTTCAGCCAGTAGCTGTGATTCTGGGAACTTTGAGGTTATGCTCAGGTTGTGATGATGCTTACGATTGGTTATCGCGCGATGTAGATATGATGATAGAATGTTTGCCCATATGTTGGGGGTGATGAATGGCTTGAAGGGAGGTCTTCTCAGGGCGTGATTTCGAGATTTCAACATTTTAGTTCCGGCAGAGGAAAGACATTTGAACTATAAATGGTCAGGTTTTGGATTGATAAAGCAGTAAGACTTGGTGTTTCAAGTAAGGTGGGATATTCACCTGTGATGTGATATTGTCGTCATTGATCGAATGGAATGTTAAGTCTATCGGTGCTATGGTTTCTTCGGTTGCATTGGGTTAGAGTGTTGTTAAGTAGTATTGAAGAAGTGGTTGTTAGAGATAGTGGTGCGTGGTGGTTCAGGACTGAATAGTTATTTCTAATGAAGCAACTCGAGAAAGATGATCCTTAGAGAGTTTGAAGTCGTGGTGATCTACTGGTGTAAGAGCTGAAGAGAATGATATTGAATTGGACAGCATACGACGAAGGAATACATGTGAGAAGTGTCAGGCGGCGGCTAAATTCTAAAAGGCTAGGTGTAAGGAACGGAAGTCAGCTAGCTGTTTAAAGGAATGAGTTTAACAAGGGGGAGAGTGGCAGCGTAGCACAGGAGTCAGTGATAAGATAGCTGCCTACCTTGAGGGAAAGTTTGAGAGTTTTAGTGGATGGTGATTGGGTCCTCGAGCTTAAGTTGAAATGTGGGTTATTTCGACGGAAGGTTGGATACAACATGGAGGAGTTGTTAGGAATGAAGAGGGACGCAATGTGGCGGTGAATTTAAAGATATTGTAGCGCATTTAGTAGATGTCCATGAGGAGCGGACGGACTGGTAAAGTTGGTGAATGAGAGCAGGCTTAGGATGGGGTATTGATGTTGCAGAGAGTGTGCATTTCAGCGTCGTTGGAAGGTGTCAGTTGGTGATTTCCACAGGTGGGTTATCTCCTGTGAATAGGTTAGCGGTTGTATGGTTAACAAGTTTCTACGAGGGATTCTGGTGGCTATTCAGTAGGAAGCAGAATGTGTGAATCATGCCAGGGAATTTGTGTATTTAGGGAGTGCTAACTAGAGAATTTGGAAGGATTGGACGGATTGGTTGAGCAACATCATGTTAACAAAGGAGAAAGGATCTTAGCAGGGTCTAGAGTGGTGCAAGGAGTATCTTTGGGCTAAGTGGAGGAGGCCCACCACCTGCAGTTGGGTTGTAGGAGTGTGTTATCATGGGGTTGCGTATTGTCGGCGTGTTGGCAAGTTATTACAGCTAAGGGAAATGAGTAAAATGGTGATTGTGCGTGGGATTTCATGAATGTGTGCAAAAGTTGGCCTTGTTGGACTAGGGTTAGGCTTTGGAAGATTCAGAATTTATGCTTAAGGCATAGGCGATTTGTTAGGGTAGTGACTTAGTCACGTGCTTCATTGAAAAGGGTGTTCATGTGCTAGGAAAGCCTTGGAGTTGATTGTATTCAGGGCCAGTCAGAGTGGGTGACTCTCAATATCGGTGCTAGTAAATTCGGAGGTTAAGAACGCGGTGTTTAAGGGTTAAAGGCAGCAGTATGATTAAGTATTGAGCTTTAGCAGTGTAATTTCAGAGAAAGGGAAAATGGTTGGAGTGCTCTATGTTATTTTCAGCGTACAGGATAGTATTGGAGGAGTGAGAGAAATAAACTCCGGATTTGTAGAAAGATTATCAGGAGGGTATGAGACGGTTTGTGGGATTGAGGCAGCATGGTCTCGTGAATCAAGGCCACTCGGGATGAGTGAGGATTGAGTTTGTTATGAGTTGAATGGGGTTACTATTATTTATGATGCAATTAAGTATAATTATAGAAGAGAAGGATTGGTTATCCATGGTTGAAACGGCACAGGTACGACAGTGATTAGTTTTGTCAGTGTAATTAAATTATGCTTGTGGTTTGGGCCGGTATGTGCGAGGCTTGTCGGTCACCGCGATAGGTTTCATGTGGGAGCATTCGAGTGCAATGGCCTGTCAGGTGTAGGTGGATCCCGAAAGGGTTATGGTGTTATAGACTACTACTTAAGGATTTGCATGTATTGTGATTGTGGGAATTCACTCGTGTGTTGTGGTGGTTCTCTTGAATTGAGGTAAATAAAAGGTTTCTATATGATGAAGTGTTCACCCTATTAGTGGTTCAGGAGTTATGATGGAATTCTTGCGCAATCTCATATTGGCATGTTAGGTGCAGTAAGCAGTATGTAATTGGAAGTAAGGATCAAGACTGCGGTTCGGTGTTGGCAAGGATTTCATGAGCTCGGGCAAGCAAGAAAAAGGGATTTGAAAGTTTAGAGTAAGCTGGTGTTATCTTCAGTGTCACCTGAGATCGATATTCGGTGAAAGAGGCTTTGTACCCTGGTCATGGGTTCTTGATGTGTTTTGCAGCGTTAATGTGGTCAGTGGTGGATGTGCAGACTTGCTACCTTGTATGGAAGGTCGTGGGAGCGTGACCACGAGATGATCGTATAAGTGTGACATGTAGTCACTTAATGGATTGAAGATTTAGACCAAGTATAAGGAAGTGCAATATTGCTTAATTAAGGATTTATGCCAGGAAGGCGTTCAGTTCAGTTGGTTGTGGATTGTGGGGTGTTCGTCTCGGCTATGATGGTTGTTCTTGTGTATTATGAGAGGAAGTGGGTTATTATGGACCCAGGTCAAGCTATGAGCCTAGTTCAGTGCAAGCAGAATCGAATTGAAGTGTGTGAATGGATTAAGACAAGATTATGGGCTTCATGCGAGTCAAATATGTTCATTTTAGTATAGCGCTCCTCAAGGAGGGGTGTTGGAATATCAGGTGTTGTTCTGTCTTCGTCAAATTCATGTGATATTATGATTGTGCCATGTGAGTTGTGAAACGGCTTGATAATTTCTTATGTGTTGAGATTCCGCGTAGTGATGGGGTTATGTGAGCAGGATAGCTCTTTAGATTCAGAGTATATGTATCGCACCTCAGTTGTGCTTAAGTTTTGTAGCATATGGCTTTATCAGTCTCCCCAGGATGGTATTGTGCACTTAGCGTGCTTGTGACCGATGTTTGATATTTGTGGTAGTGAGCAATTTAGCTCCGTGTATATCTCCTTATGTGAATTTTATGATGGGACCGGGTGGCACGCGACCATGGGTATGTTATTTGGATAAGGTTGCACGCCGCAACAGTGTGATGATGAGTTAGGTTCCTATATTTATTTTTCTTGTGTTTTACATCCTATTTTCTGAGGAAAGTTCATATTAGTTGCGTGAGTTGAGTAGTCCCATCCTGAGTCATTTCCCTATGTATCATGTTCGAATTGTGGCCTGTTGGCGCATTGTGGTATCATGTGAGACTATTGGTCATGTTTGGGGTGATTTGTTGTCTGAGCAGTTCATATAGGGTGAGACGAGATTATAGGACCAGGGATCAGTACGATAAGATTTTGTGAAGTATATTAAAGGACAAATACCATTATTCGGTTCATAATGAGGTGATGAGTCTAGTCAAGAGGAGATATTCAATGATTTGTTAACTCGGCAGTTGGTTATGAATTTCTACACATCTCCTCCATTGTGGTGGTATCGTCATCATTATAGCAGGATGTATGTATATATATATTGTAAGGTGCATTGGGAGCATCAGATTCGTAGAATTTTGGCTGTTAAGGTTCAGGGAATGTCATGGTGGCTAGAGGATGAATTATGCGGTGCATGGTGCTGATTCAGCAAAGGTACGCAGCTTTGTTCTAGTGTCTCATGTGGTAGTTGATACAGTGTTCATATATTAGAAACAGGCCTGGCAGAGAATTTCAAATGTTGGAACTTGGTTCTGAACTTATTGTATGGATAAAAGAGGATATCTTCAGATTTGATCAAGCTAATGTGCTCAGCTGGGTTGTGGTAGAACGGGAAAGTGCGCGAGGTGTTAAATAGTGATTTTAGCTAACTCCAGAGTAGTTCTTGGCATGTTCGAGGACGAACGTCTGTTTAAGTGGGGGAGAATGTAACGACCCGACCGGTCATTTTGAGCTCTAGCGCGTCGTTCAGCGGTTTGAGGTCATGAGCAGCTCCATTTCAGGTATTATGACTCGTGGGCGTGGTCGGAGTTGAATTTCACGAAGTTTGGAGTCAAATTGGAAAGAAAATTCTCATTTCAGAAGCCTTAAGTTGGAGAAATTGACTAAGATTGGAATTTTGAGTAAACTACCTCTGAATCAGGATTTGAAGGTTCCAGCAGGTTCATATGATGATTGCGGATTTGGGCGTATGTCCGGATCGGGCTTTGGATAACCCGAGAGTGTTTCAGCGCATATTATGGAAGATAGCATTTTAGAATAATTTCATAAGTTTGGGCTGTAAGGCATTTCAGTGTTATAGATCTCCGTTTAGGATTCCGAGTCTGGGAATAGCTTCGTATGGTGATTCTGGAATTGGGAGCGCGATCGGAAGTGAATTCGGATGCCCGTATGTCATTTTGAAGCCATTTGGCTAAAGATAGGAATTTGAAGGTTTTTGAGAAATCCAACCGGAAGTGGAAATTTTGATATCGGGGTAAGAATGCGATTCCGGAAGTTGGAGCAGGTCCGTAATGTCTAATATGACTTGTGTGAAAAATTTGGGATCAATCGAACGTGATTTCATAGGTTTCGGCATCGGATGTGTAAGTTTGGAATTTCAAGTTCTTAAAGTTTGAATTTTAGTGTGATTCATGATTTCAACGTTGTTTTATGTGATTTGAGGCCTGGAGCAAGTCCGCAATATATTTTGGAACAGTTTGGTGTAATTGGACGGGGTCCCGGGGGCTTCGGGTGGATTCCGAGTGGTTAACGGATCAAGTTTGGAGTTTGAAGAAGTGCCGAGGTTGCTGTCATCTGGTGTGACCGCACCTGTGAGGCTTTGGCCGCAGGTGCGAGATTTTGATGGCTTAGCTGGGAGCGCAGTTGCAATGTAATTTCCGCACCTGCGAAGGCGCAGATGAAGACAATAGGGCGCAGGTGCGAGTTTTGGCTGGAGTTGAGGAAGCCGCATGTGCGGGAGTTTGGTCGCACCTGCGGTATCGCAGGTGCGAGATGTGGATCACAGGTGCGGATAATGGCCTGGGGCAGTGTATGTTTTATAACCGAGCACTTGGCTCATTTTCTCCTATTTTCATTTGGCATGGGCGATTGTGGGGATCTTCCAGGAGGGATTTTCGTCAAGGATCACAAGGTAAGTTATTCCAACTCATCTCAAGTTAAATACAAGGTATATGCATGGATTTGACATGAAAAATTGTGAAAAATTGGGAATTTTGAAGAAAACCTAGAAATTTGGTAATTTGGATTTTTAGCCACGAAATTGAGCATGAAATTTGAGTAAATTGTATATTTGAGCTAGTAAAGCTACGGGTAGAGTTTATCTTCAAGAAATTTTGAAATCCAGGCACGTGGGCCCGAGGGCGTTTTAGTCAATTCCTTGAGCGGAGATAGGAGTTTATATAATTTGAATTGTTAGCAAATATTCGAGTATATTTTCATTGCTTTGCCCGTTATTTGGTAGTTTTTGGGCATTGTGCATCAATTGGAGTCGTCGGAAGGGCTTGGGAGCCGGTTATGGAAATTTCGGAGCGAGGTAAGTCTCCTTTCTAACTTTGTGAGAGGGAATTGTCCCCATAGGTGAACTAATTAAATACATGCTATTAAGTGCGGGGGCTACGTACGCACGAGGTGACGGGAGTCCGTGCATAGCTACTAATATGCTTATGTCCAGGTAGTCTAGGACCCACTAGCATGCCTTACTTGTTGTACTTGCGATCTTGCCAGTAATATTAGACCGTTAATATGATCGAAATAGTAATTGAACACCTAAGAAGACTAGAGTTCATTTTCATAATCATTTAGAAATAGAATTGGTTCCTCTGTGGATAATTGTATTCGTGATAAGGTTATATTATTGAATATTATTAAACTTGGCAAATGAGTTTCAAAACAAGATTTAAATGCTATTTTTTTGTGTTCCTTGAAGAAGAATTTTACCACTTTCCTGAGTAACTGTTTTCTTGATAAAAATGCGGATTTATTATTTGAATACGTGTACATATGAACACCTGAGTCGCAGGTATGATTCGCGAGCAGGTTAGCCTTATTATTATTATGTTGACCGCGTCACATGATCGATTCGCGAGCGGGAAAAATAGATGCATCTATGGTTCGAGCCGTTCGACCCTCGGCGGTGGATAGTTTATTATTGTTGGTCTGTGCCGTTCGACCCTCGACATTTTCTTGCGCATGATAATTGCTGCATATTTCTTGTGATTCATGCATGTTCATAAATAAGTCTGATGTTTCTTATCCCTGATTATTATTTAAATTGTCAAACTGAAATGACGAAGATTTAAAGCGTTAAATGTGGAAGGAGTTGATATTATTTTTTCCTGATTTTAATAAATTGCCTATAACATACATGCTTAGTGTTTCACTTGATTATACTAAATTGACTTCTAGCAAGTGTCTAATTCGACCTCTTGTCACTACCTCTCTGAGGTTAGGAGGGATACTTACTGAGTACACATTGTTTTCGTACTCATGCTACACTTGTTGTGCATTTTATTACACAAGTACTTTCACAGTGATGTGGTCGGCTTGGAGACTTAGGTGAGCTGCATCATCTGGAGCCGACCCGCAGCCGACAGAGTCTCCCTCATATTGTATTTATTTTCAATTTTAAATTCCTTGTCCAATTTGTATTTCGGACAAGCTTTGTAGTATTTGTGAAATTCTTAGAATTTGCTCATGCACTTGTGACACCGGGTTCTGGGATGTGTTTGGGATGTATTTTATAAAAATGAAATATTAAACTGTCGTATTTATTTTATTCAGCTATCATGTAATAAAGTGAAAGGTAATGATTTCAAAATGCTAAAACGGGAAGACACCCTAGAACGACGAAGAGAAGAGGAAGATGAAGATTTATATAGAGTTTTGTTTCTCCTGATACAATGGGCCAAATTTTTGGACTCGAAATGCCATTGTTCATCCGCCGGATCTGGCCGTTCAGAAAAAACTCATCGGCAGAGCTCATGGATCTATCTGCTTCCATTTTCCCATTCTCGAAGCACGTGACCTCTCCAAAATCTCCGTCGTGGAAAATTTCCGCAACCACCGACGAGATCCGTCGTCTTCGGGTTTCAGCTGGGGCTCAAAACTCCCTCTTCCTCAACTTTTTTCTCCAAAACTCAACAGTTTATCGCACGCTTTACTGTTCGTGAAGTAGAAAAGGAGAAAATGGTGGTCAAGAATAATTTGCTTATGATGATCGTTGTATTTGGAGTAATGGCGATGGTGAAAGGTCCAACAGAAGCCCCAACTTCTAGTTCTCCGTCTACTATTGTTCAAAATGTCATATATTCTAATACATGAGAGAGAAAAATAAATACAATGCGTATTTTATGGCTTAAGAGTAGGAGGTGATCATAAATAGATATTTGGCTATAAAAATCAAAAGATAGCTATGGAATATAGTTTTTTAAAAGGGTATTTATAACAATCCGACCGTTCATTTTGCGCTCTAGCGCGTCGTTTGGCGGTTTAAGGCCATGAGCAGCTTCATTTCAGGTATTATGACTTGTAGGCGTGGTCGAAACTGAATTTTGGGAAGTTCAGAGTCGAATTGGAAAGAAAGTTCTCATTTCGGAAGCCTTAAGTTGGGAGAATTGACTAAGATTGTATTTTGGAGTAAACGACCTCAGAATCAGAATTTGAAAATTCCAGCAGGTTCGTATTATGATTTCGGACTTGGGCGTATGTTCGTATCGGGTTTTGGATGACCCGGGAGCGTTTCGGCGCATTTTGTAGAAGTTAGCATTTTAGAAGAAATTTCATAAGTCTGGTTGAAGTGCATTTTAGTGTTGTTGATATCCGTTTGGGATTTCGAGTCTGGGAATAGCTCTGTATGGTGATTCTGGTGTTGGGAGCACGATCGGAAGTAAATTCTGAGGTCTGTAGGTCATTTTGAAGTTATTTGGCTAAGTTAGAATTTGAAGTTTTTAAGAAGTCAGACCGAAAGTGGGAATTTTGATATCAGGGTCGGGTTCCGATTCCGGAAGTGTGGCAGGTCCTTAATGTTGAATGTGACTTGTGTGCAAAAATTTGGGGTCAATCGGACATGATTTGATAAGTTTCGGCATCGAATGTAGAAATTCAAAATTTCAAAGTTCATAAAGATTGAATTTTGATGCGATCCATTGTTTCGATGTTATTTGATGTGATTTGAGGCCTCGAGCAGGTCCGCATTATGTTTTGGAACAGGTTGGTGTGATTGGACAGGGTCCCGGGGGCCTCGGGTGGATTCCGGGTGGTTAACAGATCGAATTTGGAGTTGAGGAAGGGCTAAAGCATCTGGTGTCTAGTGCGACCGCACCTGCGCAATAAGGGCCACAGGTGCGGAGCCGCAGGTGCGACTTTGGCGTCGGAGATGCAGAGTTTGGTTGGCTTGGCTGGGGGCGCAGGTGCGAGGTTATTTCCGCACCTGCGAAGGCGCAGATGCGGAGCCGGATGGGAAAGGAGGAAGCTGCAGGTGCGGGTGCTTGGGCGCACCTACGGGCGGGCAGGTGCGAGGCCGGAGGCCGCAGGTACAGAGGTCGGGTTCGGGCAGTGTGCATTTTAAAAACCGAGGTCTTGGCTCATTTGCACTTCATTTCTTCGATGGAAGGCGATTTTGGAGCGATTTTGGAGTGATATTTTCGGCATCTTCCATAAGTTAAGCGATTTCTTCCCATCTTGAGTTAAATACTTGGATTATGCATGGATTAGAGAAGAAAATTTGGGGTTTTTGGGAAGACCTAGAATTGGTATCTTGGATTTTTACCACGAATTTGGGCATGGGATTTAGAGTAAATTATATATTTGAGTTAGTGAGGTTATGGGTAATCTTTATCTTCGAAAAATTTCGGAACTCGGGCACGTGGGCCCGAGGGTGATTTTATCGACTTTCCGAGCGGAGTTGGGAATTTATATAAATTGAATTGATATAAGTATTAGAGTATATTTTCATTAGTTTGCCCGTTATTTGGATATTTTTAGGCGTGGTGCATCAATGTGAGTCGCCAGAAGGGCTTGGAGGCCGGTTATGAATCTTCGGAGCGAGGTAAGTCTCCTTTATAACCTTGTAAGAGGGAATTGTCCACATATGTGAAATAATTAAATATTTTCTACTACTTGTGGGGGGATACGTATGCACGAGGTGATAGGAGTCCGTGCATAGCTACTATTATGCTTATGTATGGGTAGTCTAGGACCCACTAGCACGCTTTACTTGCGGTACTTGTAATTTTGCTGATAAAATTAGACTGTTTAATGTTATCGAATTAGTAAATGAATATCTAAGAAGGTTAAGCTTCATTTTCTTAATCATCAAAGAAAAAAAAATTGATCTTTTCCTTGGATAAATATTTCATGATGAATTCCTGATTTACTATTTGAATGTATGTACATATATGAGTACCTGAGTCGCATGTATGATTCGCGAGCATGGTAACTCTATTATTTATATTTGACCGCGTCGCATGATCGATTCGCAAGCGGGGTAATAGATTCATCTATGGTTCGAGCCGTTTGACCCTTCAGCAGTGCACATTTTACATTCATTGTTAGTTCGAGCCATTCGACCCTCGGCATTGGTTGCACATGATATTTACTGAGTACTTTCTGTGATTTTTTAACTATTTACTGGCCTTGGATTACGAGTTGTCAACTGAAATGACAGAGATTTAAAAATTTGTAAATGTGGAAGAAGTCATTATTTCCTATCATTTATTTGTTAATTACCTATGATATCCATGCTTAGTGTCACCCTTGTATTATATTGACCTCTAGCAAGTGTCAAATTCTACCTCTCGTCACTACCTCTTCGAGGTTACGCGGGATACTTACTGAGTACACGTTGTTTTCGTACTCATACTACACTTGATGTGCATTTTATTGCACAAGTACATGTATATCTAGTGGCCCCGCTTGAAGCAGTGATGTGGCTGACCTGGAGACTTAGGAGAGCTGCTTTCCTCGAGACGACCCGCAGCCAACAGAGCCTTCCTAGGATGTATTGTACTTTCTTTACCGTCCCATTTGTATTCTGAACGGTTATTGTATTTCATTTGGTTTTTCTTAGAAATTTCTCATGCACTTGTGACACCGGGTTCTGGGATATATTTGTCGATTGAATTATTTAAAACATCATTATTTACTTAGTAAATTTTATTTGATTATTAAATAACGAAATGAAAAGTAATGATTTTAAAAATACTAAAATAGGAATTTAATTAACTATTGAGTGTTGGCTTGCCTGACTGTGGTGTCCGGCGCCATCACGACCTTAATGGATTTTGGGTCGGGACAACGTGGTATCAGAGAACTAGGTTCCCTTAGGTCTCACGAGTCATGAGCAAGTCTAGTAGAGTCTTATGGATCAGTACGGAGACGTCTATACTTATCTTCGAGAGGCTATAGGGCTGTTAGGAGTACTTCACTTCTTGATTCCTTATTGTGCGGTTTGATTCATTTGAGGATTATGCCTACATTTCTTGCTACTAAATCTTACACGTCAAGCGCTTTCTATAAATTGAGAATTTGAGGAATTGTAATGGTGATACTGATATGGTGCGTGTTGTTTTTCCATGCACAGTTGGTTGGGGCTATTGTTCCATGCACAAAATTGATATGATGGTAGGATGCTTGCCCATACATCGGGGCAATAAATTACTTGATAGGAGTTCTACTCGGAGCGTGATTCCGAGATTTCAGTATTTTATTTCCGGCGGAGGAAAGACAAATGGACTATAAATGATCAGGTTTGGGTTGATAGAGTAATAAGACTTGGTGTTTTCAAGTGAGGTGGAATCTTCATCTGTGACGTGGAATCGTCGTCTTTGATCAAATAGAATGTGTTAAGTTCGTCGGTGCTATGGTTTCTTCGGTTGCATTGGGTCATAATAATGTGAAGTAGTATTGAAGGAGCGGTTGTCAGAGATCGTGGTGTGCGGTGGTTCAGGATTGAATAGGTATTCCTAATTTTAATGGCTCGAAGAGGGGGATCTTCGAAAAGGGTTGTGGTTGGTGGTGATCTATCGGCTCAAGTGCTGCAGACATTTGTATTGGTTTGAGGCTGCAGCTAGGCAGAAAAGATGAGGAAGTACATGTGAGAAGTGTCGGGCAATGGTTATATTTATAGAAGGCCAGGTGTTAGAAGCGGGAGTCGAGTAATTGCTTAAAGGAGTGAGTTTAACCAAAGTGGCAGAGTGGCGACGTAGCATATGAGTTCTGTAGTGAGATAGCTGCACATCTTGAGGAGAAGTTTGGAGCAATTTGAGAATTTTAGTGGACAGTGATTGGGTCCACAGGCTTAAATTGAAATATTGGGTATTTCGGCGAAATATTGGATACAACAGAGAGGAGTTGTTCGATATGAAGAAGGACGCAACATAGCTGTGAATTAGAAGATATCGTCGTGCATTTAGTAGATGTACATGAGGAGCGGACGGACTGGAAATCGATAAATGAGAACAGGTGTAGGATGGGGTATTGATGTCGTAGAGATTGTGCAGTACAACGTCGTTGGAAGGTGTCAGTTGGTGATTTTCGCAGGTGGGTTATCTTCTATGAGCAGGTCAGTGGTTGCATGATGGAGGGGTTTTCGCGAGGGATTTTACTGACTATTCAGAAAGGGGTCGGATGTGAGAATGCGGTTAATGACTCAGAGTGCTTGTGAAATACTAACGAAAGGATTTCAAGGAATTTGGCGAGTTGGTTATGCAGGATCATGTCGGCAATGAAGGAAGGTTCTTGGTGAGTTTTAGACTTGTGTAATAGCGGCCTCGGGCTAAGTGGGAGAATCCCACCGCCTACGATTTAGTTGTATAGTATCTACTGGTGAAAATTCTGGTTATCGGCATATTAGTGGGTTGTTCCAGCCAAGGGAAAAAGACAGGAGTGGTAATTGAGAATAAGATTTGATAAATGTGTGCAAAGGTTGTCCTTATGGAATCAGATTTAGGCGTTTGGAAGATTCAGGATTTATGCTTAGTATAGAGGTAATTTGCAGGGGAAGTGATCCAGTCGGGTGATTATTCAAGATGGGTGTTCAGGTACCAGCGAAGAGGTGGTGTTGACTATATTCGGGGCCAAGCCAAAGTGGATGGCTCTCAACAACGGTCCTAGTATATTCAAAGCTTAGAATGTGGTGTCTAAGGATTTCAAGCCCACGGTATGGTTAAGAATCGAGCTTTCGCATCAGACTTTTGAGAGAGAGAATGTGGGTGGAGTGTTCCACGTTATCTTCGGCGTGCAGAGTAGCATTTGGAGCAAAAAGGAGAGAAATGACTTCGAGTTTGTAGGAGGGTTATCGGAATGGGTATACCGGTCGAAGATGTGAATATGCATGCAAGGAGGTCATGAGACGGTTCATAGGTTTGGGGACAGTGTGGTCTCGTGGAATGGGGTCACCCAGGATGAGTGCAAATTGAGTTGTTATGAGTTGACTGGAGTTTTCATTAGTTCTATTCAAGTTAAGGATAAAGTAGAAGAAGTTGGATTGGTTAGCCGTGGTTGAAATGGAATATTGATAGCAGTGATCAATTCCTTCAGCGTGATCAGGTTATTCATGTGATTTGTCACGGTACGTGCGGGGATTAACGACCGCCGTAATCGATTTTATTTGGAAATATCCAAGTATTTTGGGCTTGTTATGTGTAGGCGGATCTCGGAAGGGTTATGGTGGTATAGACTATTACTTGAGGATTTGCATATCTTTTGATTATGAGAATTTGCTCGTGTGTTGTTACGGTTCTCTTAGATTGGGTTAAGTAAAAGGTTTTATGTAGTGAAGTGTTTACCCTATTACTGGTTCGGGAGTTAGGACGGGATCCTGTGCTATTTTGTATTGGCATGATTAGGTGCAGTGAGCAGTATGGGATTTAAAGTAAGAATCAAGGTTGCAGTTCGGTGTTGGCAAGGATGTCACGAGCTCGGATGAACAAGGAAATGGATTTGGATGTTTAGAGTAAGCAGGTATTGTCTTCAGCATCACTTGGGATCGGTGGTTATGTTAGAGGCTTTGCGTTCTGGTTGCAAATTTCTTGGTTGGCTTTACAGCACTTGTGTGGCCGGTGGTATGGATGTGCAGACTTTTTATCTAGTGCATGACTCGAGGAAGTGTATTCCACGAGAGGATTTTATAGGGGTGACATGTAGTCACTTAATTGATTGAAGATTTAGACCAAGTATAGAGAAGAATAATGTGGTTTATTTGACAGTTTATGCTTGGAAGGCACTCGGTTCATTTGGTTGCGGACGTAGGGGTTTTGCTCCGGCTATGATGGTTATTCTTGCTTTTTATGAGAAAAAGTGGGTCCTTATGGACCTAGGTAAGGCTATCAGCCTAGTTGGGGAATCGGCTTGAAGGTTGTGAATGGATTTAAATGTGATTATGGGATCCATATGATTCAAATGTGTTCATTTCAGTATATCGATTTTCGTGGAGGGGTATTAGAACATTAGATGTTGTTCCATCTTCGTCCATTTCATGTAATGTTATGATTGTGCCGTGTGAGTTGTGAAACGGCTTGATAAGTTCTTATGTGTTGAGATTCCGTGTAGTGATGATGTTATGTGAGCAAGATAACTCTTGAGATTCAGACTATATATATATATATATATATATATATATCGCGCCTCAGTTGTGCTTGAGTTTTGTAGCTTATGGCTCTATCAGTCTCCCTAGGATGGTATTATGCACTTAGCGTGCTTGTGACCGATATTCGATATTTTGTGGTAATGAGCAGTTTAGCTCGGTGTGTATCTCCTTACGTGAATTTTATGTGTGGATCGGGTGGCACGCTGCCACGGTTATGTTATTTGGATCGGCTAGCACGCCGCCCGAGCATGTTATTTGGATCGGGTTGCGCGCCGCAACAGTGTGATGTTGAGTATGGTTCCCTATATCTACTCTTGTGTTTTGCTTTCTATTTTTCTGAGGGAAGTTCATATTAATTGTTTGAGCTGAGTATTTCTTTCTAGAGTTTGTTTCTTTATGTATCTTGTTCGATTTATGGCCTATTGACGCATTGTGGCGTCATGTGAGACTGTGGGTCATGTCTGGAGTGACTTGTTGACTGAGCAGTTCATACTGGGTGAGACGAGATTATTGGATCAGGGATCAGTGCGATAAGATTATGTAAAGTATATTAAAGAATAAATACCATTAAGTAGTTCATAACGAGGTGATGATTCTAGTCGGGAGGAGAAGTTCAATGATTTGTTGACTCTGCAGTTGGTTATGAGTTTCTACACATCTCCTCCATTGTGGTGGTATCGTAAGCGTCATAGCAGGACCTATATATATGTCCTGAGGTGCATTGGGAGCATCAGATTCGTAGGATTTGGGCTATTAAGATCAGGGAATGCCATTATGGTTAAATGATGAAATATACGGTGTATGGTGCTATTTCAGCGGAGGCATGCAATCATATTCTGGTACCTCGTGTAGTGATTGATTCGGTGTTCATATATTGGAAACAAGTGTGGCAAAGAATTTCGGGAGTTGGAACTGGGTTCTAAGCTTATTGTATGGATAAAAGAAGATATCTTTAGATTTGATCGAGCTAATGCGCTCAGCTGAGTGGTGGCAGGAGGTAGGTGCACGCATTGTTAAATTGTGATTTCAGATAACTCCAGAGCAGTTCTTAGCACGTTTGAGGACGAACGTATGTTTAAGTGGGAGAGAATATAACGACCCGACCTGTCGTTTTGAGCTCTAACGCGTCGTTTGGCGGTTTAAGGCCATGAGCAGCTTCATTTCAGGTATTATGACTTGTAGGCGTGGTCGGAACTGAATTTCGGGAAGTTCGGAGTCGAATTTGAAAGAAAGTTCTCATTTCGGAAGCCTTAAGTTGGGAGAATTGACTAAGATTGGATTTTTGAGTAAACGACCTCGGAATAAGGATTTGAAAGTTCCAGCAGGTTCGTATGATGATTTCGGACTAGGGCGTATGGTCTGATCGGGTTTTGGATGACCCGGGAGCGTTTCGGCGCATATTGTAGATGTTAACATTTTATAAGAAATTTCATAAGTCTGGGTTGAAGTGCATTTACAGTGTTATTGATATCCGTTTGGGATTCCGAGTATGGGAATAGCTCCATATGGTGATTTTGGTGTTGGGAGCGCGATCAGAAGTAAATTCGGAGGTCCGTAGGTCATTTTGGAGTTATTTGGCTAAGTTAGAATTTGAAGTTTTTAAGAAGTCCGACCAAAAGTGGAAAATTTGATATCGGGGTCGGATTCTGATTCCGGAAGTGTCCTACCGTAATGTTGAATGTGACTTGTGTGCAAAAATTTGGGGTCAATCGGACGTGATTTGATAGGTTTCGGCATCAAATGTATAAGTTTGAAATTTCAAAGTTCATAAAGATTGAATTGTGATGCGATCCATTGTTTTGATGTTATTTGATGTGATTTGAGGCCTTGAGCAAGTACGCATTATGTTTTGGAACAGGTTGGTGTGATTGGACGGGGTCCCGGGGGCCTCGGGTGGATTTCGGGTGGTTAACGGATCGAATTTGGAGTTGAGGAGGGGATGAAGCATCTGGTGTCTGGTGCGACCGTACCTACACAATAAGGGTCGCAGGTGCGGCTTAAGCGTCACATATGCGGAGTTTGGCTGGCTTGGCTGGGGGCGCAGGTGCAAGGTTATTTCCGCACCTGCGAAGGCGCAGATGCGGAAGAGGAAGCGCAGGTGCGGAGCCGGCTGGGAAAGAAGGAAGCCACAGGTGCGGGTGCTTGGGCGCACCTGCGGGCGCGCAGATGCGAGGCTGGAGGCCGCAGGTGCGGAGGTCGGGTCTGGGCAGTGTACATTTTAAAAATCGAGGTCTTGGCTCATTTGCACTTAATTTCTTCGATGGAAGCGATTTTGGAGCGATTTTGGAGTGGTATTTTCAGCATCTTCCATAAGGTAACCGATTTCTTCCCTTCTTGAGTTAAATACTTGGATTATGCATGGATTAGAGAGGAAAATTTGTAGAAAATTTGGGGTTTTTGGGAAGACCTTGAATTGGTATCTTGGATTTTTACCACGAATTTGGGCATGGGATTTATACTAAATTATATATTTGAGTTACTGAGGTTATGGGTAATCTTTATCTTCAAAATTTTTTAAAACCGGGCACGTGGGCCTGAGAGTGATTTTATCGACTTTTCGGGCGGAGTTGGTAATTTATATAAATTGAATTAATATAAGTATTATAGTATATATGTTTATTGGTTTGCCAGTTATTTGGATAGTTTTGGGCGTGGTGCATCAATGTGAGTCGTCGGAAGGGCTTGGAGGCCGGTTATAAGTCTTTAGAGCGAGGTGAGTTTCCTTTCTAACCTTGTAAGAGGGAATTGTCCCCATAGGTGAAATAATTAAGTACGTGCTACTACTTGTGGGGGGCTACGTATGCACGAGGTGACAGGAGTCCGTGCGTAGCTACTATTATGCTTATGTCTGGGTAGTCTAGGATCCACTAGCATGCTTTACTTGCGGTACTTGTAATTTTGCTGATAAAATTAGACTGTTTAATGTTATCGAATTAGTAAATGAATACCTAAGAAGGTTAAGCTTCATTTTCTTAATCATCAAAAAAAAAAAAGAATATTGATCTTTTCCTTGGATAAATATTTCCTGATGAATTCCTGATACTATTTGTATATATGTATATATATGAGTACCTGAGTCACATGTATGATTCGCGAGCAGGGTAACTCTATTATTTATATTTGACTGCGTCGCATGATTGATTTGCAAGCGGGGTAATAGATGCATCTATGGTTCAAGTCGTTCGACCCTTCGGCAGTGCACCGTTTACATTTATTGTTGGTTCGAGCCGTTCGACCCTCGACATTGGTTGCACATGATATTTACTGAGTACTTTCTGTGATTTTTTAACTATTTACTGGCCTCGAATTACGAGTTGTCAACTGAAATGATAGAGATTTAAAATTTGTAAATGTGGAAGAAGTCGTTATTTCCTATCATTTATTTGTTAATTACCTATGATATCCATGCTTAGTGTCACCCTTGATTTAATTAAATTGACCTCTAGCAAGTGTCAAATTCAACCTCTCGTCACTACCTCTTCGAGGTTAGGCTAGATACTTACTGAGTACACGTTATTTTCGTACTCATACTACACTTGTTGTGCATTTTATTGCACATGTACATGTATATCTAGTGGCCCTGCTTGACGCAGTGATGTGGCTGGCCTGGAGACTTAGGAGAGCTGCTTCCCTCGAGACGACCCGCAGCCAACAGAGTCTTCCTCTGATGTATTGTACTTTCTTTACTGTCCCATTTATATTCTGGACGGTTATTGTATTTCATTTGGTTTTTCTTGGAAATTGCTCATGCACTTGTGACACCGGGTTCTGGGATGACTTTGGGATGTATTTGTCGATTGAATCATTTTAAACATTGTTATTTACTCAGTAAATTTTATTTGATTATTAAATAACAAAATGAAAAGTAATGTTTTTCAAAATACTAAAATAGGAATTTAATTAACTATTGAGTGTTGGCTTGCCTGACTGTGGTGTCCGGCGCCATCACGATCTTAATGGATTTTGGATCTTGACAGTATTTATTTAAAATAAACAAGGTATTAACCTTTGCTATAGGAGGTAAAAATTCCTAAGGCTAATGTGTAGGATATTGAAGTTAGCCCAAATCTAAACCAACATTAGTAATATTAGTTATACTAGTATCTATGAACGTGTGTTGCACGTTAATAATGGCACGTGATTATTTAAGCATTTATTTATATGAAATAACAATAAACTTTAATTAATGAGAGAAATTTTATTGATATGATACAATAATCATCTAAATGCCGAAAAATATTATTACATTAGCATAATACATTAATTTAAAATAAAAGGACATCATCAAAACTTACACAATGATCAACTTTGTCATGTTAGTTAGATAATGTATTATAGTTTAAAAGTATTTAATATGATGATATCTTAACGAATAATTCTTTGTGGACAACATCTTTTTGTGTATGTTTCCTCCTAATGCTTTGGTTGCTCTGCTTTAACCAAAACTCTTGTTGTCGATCTTGATATCCCTCTTGAAAGTGCAACATACAGTTGTTCGTGCAAGAAAACATATTGCGGTAAATATAGTCCAATATTTAGGATGTTTGTCCTTGTGCTTTATTTATTATATTTGCAAAACATAAACATACTAAAAATTATTTTCACACAAATTTAAAAGGATATTCCTTAGTTTCGAAAGACGAAAGCTGAATTTAAGGATAAGAATATACTTAGAAGCACATTGACCAGTATCATAATTTTTGCATGTATGACGTTATTGTCAAAACTTTTATATACCATCTGTGTGCTATTACATTAGCTATTCGGCTTATCTAAGTTTTTCATTAGCATGACGGGCATATTTTTCTTCAAAATCAACCTATATACAATGGAAGATCAATGTTAACTTAGTCTATTATACATACGGTGACACTATACATAGAAAATAATAAGCTTGACAACAAACATGTATGGTAGAAGGCCATTTAGTATTAAAGTATTTAAGTTTCTTGGTAGTAATTATTGGTATCATTTTCTGCTGAATCAAAACATAAAAATATTTTTTTAATATAAAATTTTGCACTCAACCTTTTATTTAGTTGATCAACATATTCATTTCTGCTAGCTAAGATATCTTTTTAATTCTATCATGCGATTTGCACAAATTACGTTTTAATCTAATGATAGAAATATGTCTCTAATTAAATACACTACTATTACCATTGGGATTGATAATCAAGTGTTTAGGAAGAACCAAATCATCTTTTATGATATGCTCTTCTTCGTTTCCGACACGAAGCAAGAAGACACTGAATACTGGATATGTTGTTACTTTATATTTCTTATCAGTTGAATCTTTTTCATTTGAAACTAGAAGTATAACTTTGGCAAGCTAGCTTTTATAGTCTCTGTTTTGTCGATTTTGAAAATATTGGTAGTACTTGACATAAATTATCTCCCTAACCATTAATTTTTACCAAATGATTCATTAATATCCAATATATCTCTAGAACTTCGGGCAATTATTTCGATCGTTTGATACTTATCCATAAGTGCTTCATCTCATATTATTAATTTTGTTTTCCTTATAAATTTAGCATTATTTCTTTGCTTTGGTATATTTGTGATGGTTAGTTAAGTTGTTTGAATAGGTATATCAAATCTAAAGTGGGTGGCTTCACAATAAAATCGTTGTTGGTACACCACTTGCTATTGTTGCTAATGCCATATCTGTTGATATGATATTTGGAAATAATGCATGACAAATAAATATTATTTCGATTCCGCCGAAGGCATCTACAAAGAATAATCCCGTTATAGCAGAGTCAACTCTTTATAGAAAGCTTATTTTTGTTTAGGATTTAGCTTTGGTTGAGCTTCCTCAGACACTTGTATAGTATTTTGATTCTTAACAATACACTAATCTTTTTACTTTGTATTCTAACGCTCTTTTTTATGGAATAAATTTATGTACTCTAAGAATTTTTTTTTAACTTGAATACGAATTTTACTCATATGATTAATTTCAAAAAATAATTGAATTGAATTCTCTTGCTAAATAATTAATTAAAAAAAATTAATTATTTGATTTTTACATAAAAAAGTTATTGTATGTTGATTCAAATCTTAATATTAGTTCATCTCTTGTTTTGAATATTTAATTTTAATTATAATTTTATCTACCATAAATTTTATTTTTAAAGAGTAAAAGATTGATATGACATTTCACTTTCAGATATTTATGTCTGTAGAATCATTATTGGTATTGACTCTAACCAATATTTTTTTATCTCTCTCATACATTTATATTCTTAAATATGTTCTTAATTGTTGTTTAATAATTGAGTATTTATTACACAAAAATTATTTAAAAAAAATATTATTTGGTTAGGAAAATAGTTCAAATATAATATAAAAATATATATCAAGGATTTTTTTCCCTCAATTTCAACTCTTTATGCAGTCCATTTGATTTACTTTTATATTTTTTTAGTATTGAACATTATGGGGTGGTAATGTATTGCCAATACAGAGGATTCTTATAAAATTGATTTTGTTAAACCTTCCTACATCTTTTTAATAAGAATTTAATAGACAAAATTTTATTAATTTTAAAATATTAGATATTAAAATTAGCATATAATGTATTGTAGTCCAATAAATAGGTAATTGCGGTTATTTTCTTTCCCTATAAGTTATTCCGTTTAATATTTTAAGGATATTTTGATATATTAATATTGTATTTATGCTTTTATAATAATATAGGCTCTCCTTTTTCTAAATGAATTTGGACAATATGATACATTCTCAAATTAAATTAGTAATAGGACATTAAGAATATGTTTTCAAATTAAATTAGTAATAGAAATTTTTAAGAAGTATATCCTAAAAGTAATAAGATTACATTACTAAATAATTACTATTTTTCCTAGTACTGATTACTTTTTCTATGCTAATGTTGATACTAATTGTAGAAATATTTGTTGTAGTAAATTATAAATATAGAAAAGTATAATTTAATAACCAAACTTTTAAATAAATTACTTATCGATTTAAAATTAAGAACGGAAAATAGTTTGGTATGAAAGAAAAAATATAGAGGCAAATCTGACCTTGTATGAGTAAAATATTAGGACAAAGAACATAAAAGTTATCGTGTAGTTTTATTGTTGGAAAAAGTAGGATATGGATTATTCTAACTTTTATGCTTTTACATGATTTTGTGTTTTAGTTCATATTTTTAGAGTGTCGATGGTTTTCTCTTTTTGTTTTAAATAATTTATATGAAGTAAAATCTTAATTAACTCTAATTAGACAACCCAAGAAAGTAAGTATACTAATAGGATTCTTAAAGATAATCATGTAAGATTCCTAACATGTAGTAATATATCCTAAAACTAATAGGATTATAAGACTAATATCTAGATTCCGGTTATGTCCTTTTATTATGACTTATTACACTTAATCTATAAGGTTATTTTTGTAAACCAACATTGTATTCATGATTTTATAATGTCACGACCCAAATTCCGAACCTTAGGGATCGTGATGGCGCCTAACACCCCACTTGCTAGGCAAGCCAATGTTAGAGTTCGAGTAGCTACTTTCCTTTGATTATCCATTTAAACATGATAAAATAAATTTAAAGTAAATTTAATCTAATGGTTTCCAAAGAATAATTCCAAATATAAAATAATAAACAAATAAATAACCCGAGCCACGAATCAATTATATAAATCATTCTAAGACTACCCAGGGTCTGGTGTCACAATTCACGAACTACTAAAGAATACTACAATCAATGGGTTGAAAGAAATAGTATACTGTTTTGCGAAAATATAAAACAGTCTCTACGAACTAAGAGAAGACTCTCGGGATCTGCGAACGCCGGCAGATATACCTCGTGTCTCCGGATAATAGTTAGCTACTACTAAAAATCTCTACTGCTGGCCGGTACCTGGATCTGCACAACAGAGAGCGGAGTGTAGTATCAGTACAACTGACCCCATGTACTGAGTAAGTGCGGAGCCTAACCTCGACGAAGTTGTGACGAGGCTAAGGCGGGTAATTATAACTTAACCTGTGTCAATAGATATATAATAAAGCAAGAAAAATAATACTACACAAACAAGAAAGTATACACTGAAACTATGGTCACCTATTCCAGACCTCAGCTGTCACCAAAATCTCATACAAATTTCTAACTTTACTTTATAATAACCGTATGTGCAGAGTATGAGAAAACAGTAGAGTAAAACAGTAAATATTTCAAATCTTTGTAATTAAAATTAGTAAAACATAAATATTCTCCCTTATCACTGTCTTGTTGCGGCTTACAACCCAATCCCACATGTTCACGCTTATCACTATCATTTATTTTTCCTGTCCACCCTTATCACTATCATTTATCCACCCTTATCACTATCATTTATCCATCCTTATCACTATCATTTATTTATTTATCAAAAACTTTCACAATTCAGGCAAAGCCTTTCACAACACTTTCATCTCAACATCTGTAAACAGAAAATTGTACCTTTCATAAACTCATCAATATCATCACAAAAATGGAACCAACAAGAATACATATATATCTCGTAAAGCAATGTCAACCCGCTCAATCTTGATGTACCACATAAAACCAAGGAACACACTAATAATTTTTCAAAAATAACTGCAACCAAACTTAACAATAAATTAACAAGCCAAGTAATCATAGAAACAACAATGGACATGAAACAATTAAAAATGAGCAATTAAATTTGGAAACAGGGAAGGGATCATGTAAGCAGACAATTTGGTGGTGCATAGATACTCGTCACCTCACCTATACACCACACATGCAATTTCACATAACAATTGAGTTGGGGATTCCTATTCTCTTAAGTCAAGGTTAAACCAAACACTTACCTCAATTTCGCAGGCCACTCACTGTTCAGTTATAACTTTTCCTCTTGAATTCACCTCCAATACACTCGAATCTAACCATAATTAACTTAATATCATTAATTAATACTAAAGGGACTAACTCTACTGAAAATTATAATTTTTCCTAAGTTTTCTAAAAAAAAAAGTTAAAACCCGACCCCGAGCCCGCTTGGTCCAAACTCGGGATTTGGACCAAATCACTTTTACCCATTCACCCCCGAGCCCGAATATGCAATTAGTTTTGAAATCCGACCTCAATTCGAGGTAAAGATTTGATTTTTACAAAATTCCCTAATTCTACCCAAACCCTCAATTTTTACTATGAAAATTCTTGATTTTTGATTTAAAAGTGATGAAAAACATTAGGTAATTGAAATATAACAAAAAAAATAAGTAGAGAGCACTTACCCCAATCCCTATGGTGAAAATCGTCCAAATTCGAGCTCCCCAACTCAAAATTTGACCGAATGAACAAACCCTAGTTTTATATATTTTTCTCCAAGCTATTCTGCCTCTTTTCTCGTACCAAACGATCCCGAAACTCGATTTTATGTCTTCAATGGATTCCTTGTGAAATTCTAGTTAAGTTAGACTTTTGAATCACTCAATTTGACCTTATAATGAAGGATATATATAGGTTTTAATATTTTTAGATAGTGCAGATTTTAAATACGTCATCAGTGGCAATTTCGTAATTAATCTGAAAAATCTAGCAACCTAATTCTTAGTAAAATGACCATAAAATCCCCATACGATGTCCAAATTTGACGATTCTTTTTGCTACGGGTCCGTAATTACGATACGGATCTAATACTTCATTCAAAATAGAAATCGGAGCTCATTTATTCAATATGATATCATTCATGCTTGAAGAAACGATGTCGAAGCATAAGAAAGAACGAGTGCAACACAACCCAAACCTATTCGAAACTCACCCGAGCCCTCAGGACTCTAAACCAAACATGCACGCAAGTCTAAAAATATCATACGACCTTTCTCGTGCGATCAAATCATGAAAATAACATGTAAACCTATGAATTAAACCTCAAAACTCGTCATTTTTCTCAAGAACACTTCAATTTCACTATTTCTCCACCGGACATCCGAATCACGTCAAATAAACTCCGATTCTCACCAAACTTCACAGTTAGTATTAAAATACTATAACAAATCTATACCGAGCTCCGGAACCAAAATACGAGCCCGATACCAATGGTTTCAAACATTAATTCTTTTCTTTATTTCATTAATAATTCAGCAAAATAATTTCTTTCAAAAATTGATTTCTAAGGCTTGGGACTTCGAAATTTGTTTCCGGGCATACGCCCAAGTCCCATATTTTACTGCGGACCTCCCGGAATTGTCGGAACACAGATCCGGGTCTGTTTACTAAAAAATGTTGACTCAAGTCAACTAAAACCAAATTTTAATTCTAAAAAAATATTATTTCTTATTATTTTCACATAAAAGCTTTCCGGTTTCACGCCTGGACTGCGCATGCAAATTGAGGTAATTAAAATTAGTCTTTTTATAGCTAATAAGCCTAGAATAAAATTTTAATTTATAAAATGACCCCTTGGATCATCACATATAATAATATAGATAGCTAATTAGAATAACTAAGCAATGTTAATAGGGAAATCTACACAAAATGTTCATTTTGGGTCAAACTAATTACCCACTCTAAACTTTTATATAATACACCCCTGAGATCCAAAATTTACCCTGACATTCCCTTTTCCCCAATAATTAATTACTCTCTGTGTTTTGTGTTTTCTGTCCCATGTTTTTTTTTCCTATTTATCTTAACTTTTCATTGACTTTCCCTTTTTCCCATTAATTACTTTCGGTTGGTTTGTGTTTTTCCGCTCCTATTTTTTCGTACATTGCACGTTATTCATCTATTCATCATATGTACTTCTATTTGAAGGCTTTAAGAGCTTCTTTGTATTTTTTTTCCTGCATTCATAGATGAAGAGCTCACGATCCAAAACGTCTCGTTAATGAACTCCATAGATAAGTTAAATCTTCAACCACATACATAGGCTAATTCAGGATTTAAATTTAATGGGTTCAATTTTTAAGATTTTAGTATTGAACTCATTGTACTGTTAAAATTATGGGTTCAAATCTAGTATTTGTTGAGATTTTAATAAAATTTTACATATAAATCCATATTTTGTGTCAAAAGTTATTGGTTCAGTTGAACCCGTATCCCAAAGGCTACATCCGTCCCTGGCCACATATTGCGATTAACTAACTTTGAGAATTATTATTAATAAGTATGACTTATTATATGATATACAAACGAATGGCAAAGAAAAACGAAATAAAATGAGATTTTCTTAAATTAAAAAAGAGCTAACAAAATGCATGGTAAGGTTGCGTACAATAGACCTTTATGGTCTGGTCCTTCCCCGGATTTCGCGCATAGCGGAATCTTAGTGCACTGGGCTTCTCTTTTTTAAAAAAAGATCTAACAAAACTATATATTGTAATAATATGCAATATTTCAACTGAAATTTTAATAAATACATTTAACCAACAATATACCGCTGTTGTGTCAAAATATACTATAAGATTGTACAGTTATACTACAACAGTATAATGTAATGATATACATATATACCGGAACAATATACTATAATGATATTTAAATTAATTATTTTAATGTGTAGAATAAGGATATTTTTTTTGGTTTCTATGGGTAATCCTGTGTATATCGTAAAAATAGCACGGGCAAGCCAGTTTTCGGATTTGTCATTCAAAAATAGTTAGCATTTACCAAGTTATTGAAAAATAGCCACTATTTCGCTGCAACAGACACCGGTCCAACATAATATACTGGAATTTGGTGCACCTGTGTATGAACTTCCAGCATATTATGCTGGAACTCCAACACACGGAAAGTTCCAGCATAATATACTGGAGATTCGAGCACCTTTGTATGAATTTCCAGCATATTATACTGGACCGGTATACTTTGGTGGAACTCCAATATATTATGGTGGAGTTCTAGTATATTTATGCTGGAACTCCATTATATTATGCTGGAGTTCCAATATATTTATGCTGGAACTCCAGTATAATATGCTGGAGTTTATGCTGGAACTCCAGTATAATATACTGGAGTATTTTCCGGATTTTGAACATTGTTTTTGTTCAGATTTTTCTTTACATGAAAAATGGCTAAACTTTGATTACTTTTGAAAGTGTGGCTATTTTTGAACGACCACTTTTAAATCTGGCTATTTTTGAATTTCTCCATATTAATAATCTAGTACCCTTGTAATATAATTAATCTTAGGGCCTTTCAGCGCATCGGGCTAGAAGTTATTTTCGCCAAGCCCATTGCAATGAAATATTTAAATGGGCTCACCTCGTAAAAATTGCACGGGGCACCCTATTTGGTCGCCCCTATTTAACCTATACCCATTTTTTTAAAAACTTTTAACGTGTACCCACTTTTTAAATAACTTCAGTCCCTTTTCCTCGCTGAGCTGAAGTTCGCCAGTTACAAACAAAAACTTCAGCTCTAGAGCTGAAGTTCGCCAGTTACAAAGACAGAACTTCAGCTCTAGAGCTGAAGTTCCCCAGTTACAAAGACAAAACTTCAGCTCTTTCCCAGTTACAAAGACAAAAACTTCAGCTTTAGAGCTGAAGTTCCCCAGTTATAAAGACAAAAACTTCAGCTCTAGAGCTGAAGTTCGCGAGTTACAAAACAAAAACTTCAGCTCTAGAGCTGAAGTTCCCCAGTTACAAAGACAAAAACTTCAGCTCTAAAGCTGAAGTTCGCAAGCTACTTCAGGCCCGTCTACTAGAATGCTGAAGTTTTGCGTGATTGCCCTTGCTACTTCAGCCCCGTATGCTGAAGTTATGCGAAAAAGCGGGTACACTTGCAATTTTTTTTACAAAGCGGGTATAAGTTAAAACGTGACACAAAAAACGTGTACGGATGCAAATGCCCCGCTCACTGCCCAAAACAAATGTTACGATCATTCAAAAAAAGCGGGCTAACTTAATCTTCTTCAAAGAAGATGTCCGTCTAGTCTTTCATAACAAAGTTAGACAGATAATTAAGAGGTATTATCACTTTTAGCCCGCGCCAGAACCTATTAATATCTGGTAGTCAAAAAAGTGTATAAATCTTATATATATATACAAAAAAATATACAAATTCTATACATTTTTTCGACTAGTATTTTTACAGCGGCTATACAATGTCATTTTTCCGATAATTAACAACCTTATCCGGAAGAGTTTTAAACTCATCAAAGTTAACAAATTTGTCCTACACAATGTCAGGATACTCGCTTTGAAACAAAGACATAAATAAAAAGCAAGATCGTGGAGAAACGTCTTGACCTAATTACTCAAATAATTTCCTTTAATCATGTTAGACTTAATTCTTTAGAGTCCAATGCACAAACTAAGGCCGGGAATACTTATCTTGGTGAGTGTAGGCTAGGGTCAGGGAAACTGGTCCTAGTTTGTGATTAATAATTTTTAACAATTGAAGCGAACATAGGCAAAGCATGCAAGCCCAATAAGACACAGTTTATCCAAAATCTATTTAAGTCAAGTAGGAATTAATAAATCGACGGTGCCAGAAATACACAATTCAGGGAGTGCCTCATACCTTCTCTCCGGTCAATAGAATTTCATACCTGGTCTTCTGTGTTCGCGGACCATAAATGGAGTCAAAACTTTTCTTGATTAGGGATTTAATAAAAAGTGACTTGTAACACTGAAATGACACTATTCCAAGTGATGACTCCTAAATTAATATAATAATTTTTTTTCGAATAATGTTACTTTAATTAAATTTCTTTTACCCCACGTGAAAAAAGGAGGTGTAACATAACCAAAACAACCCTACCAAAATATAAGAGACCTTTTTTGTCATTTTTCTCCCAAAACTTTGGACTTCCTAGTAAAAACAATAAACATGACCTAGGGGTGTCAATGGTTTGGTTCGATCGGTTATTTTATAAAATTTGTATCATACTAATATTTCGGTTATTTTATTATGTATAACCAAATTAGACTTTTTGAAACCGTTCAAATCATGTCGGCTTCTCTTCCATATCGATATGATTCGATTAATTTTCGGTATTTTTGTCGAGGTCTTATAAAAGTCACTAGTAGAATGCAATAACATACGTACTTTTATAGGACTTAAAAAAATTGTCTAGATATTTTTACTGTTTAAAAGGTGATGAATTAAAAAAATATGAAGGATAGCGAGAGAAGATCCATCAACTATTCTATAGAAGCGTAAAAGAAACTAAGCAAAGATAATGAAAATATAAATCACACGAGTCAAAAGATATTACCAAGCTGGAATTCATGAATAAAGTTTATAGAAGATGAAATATTAAAAAGACAAATCCAAATCACACGATAAGAAATTATATTCAATACATTGTAGATTGTTACTCATAATTGTTAGAATACTGTGTCTTGCTTGTGAATACGCTAGAAATAATTTAGTGACAGTAGGGGTAGCATAATAAGTTTGGAAATTAGGATTTTGAGTATAATTACTTGTAATCGTTCTCATAATTCCAAGGCCCAAGAAAAAAGTTAATGCTTTAATACATATATATATATATATATATATATATATATATATATATATATATATATATATTTTCATATATAGAAGGTTCCAATAAATTCAGATATGATAATAATAAATTACGAGTGACAATCAAGCTACTACTAAATACACTCCTAATACGTTTTAATATCTTTTCCTATATTGTCACGACCCAAAATCCCTAAGGTCGTGATAGCGCCGGACATCAATGTCAGGCAAGCCAAATCATTAATTAATTGAAATAACTTTCCGGTTTTAACATTTATGAAAATATTTTCTTTCACTTTATTACATATTTACCAAATAAAAATTTGTTAATTAAAAACAATGGTTTGAATACTACACTTTAACAAATATAACCCAACACATATCCTAGAACCCGGTGTCACAAGTACATAAGCAATTTCTAAGAATTTATACAATCATTACAAAGCCTGCCCGAAATACAACTGGACAAGGAAATTTAAAATGAAATAAATACAGTACGAAAGAGACTCTGTCAACTGCGGATCGCCTCCGGATGATGCAGCTTGCCTAAGTCTCCGAAAGTACCTGTGCAATAAAATGCACAGCAAGTGTAGCATGAGTACGAAAATAAAGTGTACTCAGTAAGTCGCCCGCCTAATCTCAGAGAGGTAGTGACGAGAGGTCAAATTAGACACTTACTAAAGGTCAATTTAGAATATTTAAGTATGACACCAAGCATGATTATCATAGGCAATTTATTAAAATCAGGATTTAAATATTTTCAACTCTGCTCATGTTTAACACTTTATATCTTCGTCATCTTAATACAATTAATCAACATGGGTGATTTAATAAAATAATAATTAATCGACGGGAGGGAACAACTTCTTCCAAAATCTCTTTTAATAACTTTAAATCTCTGTCATTTCAATTGATAACTTAATATTTCAGGCCAATAATCATAATTTAATATTTCAGGCCAGTAATCAGGCAAAATCATAGCAACTACGCAGCAAATATCATGCGCAAGCAATGCCGGAGGTCGAACGACGCGGACCAACAATAATAAATTGTGCACTGTCGAAGGGTCGAACGGCTCGAACCATAGATGCATCTATCTGCCCCGCTCGCGAATCGATCATGCGACGCGATTATAAATAATACGGCTAGCCTGCTCGCGAATCATACCTGCGACTCAGGTGCTCATATGAATACACACAAATACAGGGTCATCCTACTAGCGAATGATACATGCGACTCAGGCACCCAAAGTTACACATATCCACATAATAAATCTGTATTTTATCAAGAAAACAGTTTTTCTCAGGAAAGTGGTAAAATTTTTCTTAAAGGAACATGAAATATAGCTTTTAAATCTTTGCTTTGAAACTCATTTGTCAAGTTTAATGATGTTCCATAATACAACCAAGTCCAGGTACACAAATATCCACAGAGGAATCAATTCTGTTTCTAGAAGATTAACAAAATGAATTCTAGTCTTCTTTTAGATATTCAATTACGATTTCGATTATATTAGCAGTTTAATACTACAGGCAGGATTACAGGTACAACACGTAAGGCATGCTCGTGGGTCCTAGACTACCCGGACATGGCATAATAGTAGCTACGCACGGACTCCCGTCACCTCGTGCGTACGTAGCCCCCGAAGATAATAGCATGAACTAAATCAATTCACCTAGTGGGACGATTCCCCCTCACAAAGTTAGAAAGGAGACTTACCTCGCTTCGAAATTTCCATAACCGGCCTCCAAGCCCTTCCGACTACTCCAACGGACGCACAACGCTCTGAAACTACCACATAATGGCAAAGCAATGAAAATTCATCCTACTACTCACAACAAATTTAAATTATATACTTTCCCAATCCTGCTCGGAGAAAAGACCAAAATGCCCTCAGGCCCACGTGCCCGGAAATCCAAAATTCTCGAAGATACATTCTACCCATAGCTCTACTAGTTCAATCATACCATTTACTCTACATTCCATGCTCAAATTCGTGGTTATATTCCAAATTTACATTTTCTAGGTTTCTTTAAGGTTTTCCAAATTTTCTTCAATTTCTCCTACATAATCTATGTAATAATCCTGTATTAAATTCAAAAATGTGAAGAAATTACTTACCTTGTGATCCTTGACGAAATCCTCTCCTTGAAGCTCTCCCAAATCGCCCATAGAATGTGAAAATAGATGAAGAAATGACCCAATTCTTGCTTAAAAACAATCTGCCCAGGCCTAATCCCGCACCTGCGGCCTTGGCTCCAGCCAAAAATCGCACCTGCGGCCAAATCCTCGCAGGTGCGGATCACACCAGATGACAAATATTCCAGCCTTCTTCAAACTCTCAACTTGATCTGTTAACCACCCGGAATCCACCCGAGGCCCCCGGGACCCCGTCCAATTATACCAACTTTCCAAAACATAATGCGGACTTGCTCGAGGCCTCAAATCACATCAAACAACATCGAAACCACGAATCGCACCCAAATCCCAACTTTATGAACTTAGAAATTTCCAACTTCTATATCCGATGTGGAAACCTATCAAGTCACATCCGATTGACCTCAAATTTTGCGCACAAGTCATAATCAACATTATGGACCTGCTCCAATTTCCGGAATCACATTCCGACCTCGATATCAAAACTTTCACTTCCGGTCGGATTTCTCAAAAACCTTCAAATTTCTATCTTTAGCCAAATGACTTCAAAATGACCTACGAACATACAAATTCACTTCCGGTCGCGCTCCAAACTCTAGAATCTCCATACGGAGCTAGTCCCAGACTCGGAATACACCAAACGGACATCAACCTCACTGAAATGCACTTCAAGCCCAAATTTATGAAATCCTTCTAAAATGCTAATTTCCATAATATGCACCGAAATGCTCCCGGGTTATCCAAACCCCGATCCGGACATACGCCAAAGTCTGAAATCATCATACGAACCTGCTGGAACCTTCAAATCCTGATTCGGAGGTCGTTTACTCAAAATTCAAATCTTAGTTGATTCTTCCAACTTAAGGCTTTTGAAATGAGAATTTTCTTTCCAAATCAACTCTAAACTTCCCGAAATTCAACTCTGACCACACCTACAAGTCATAACACCTGAAATGAAGCTGCTCATGACTTCAAACTGCTGAACGACGTGCTAGAGCTCAAAACGACCGGTCGGGTCGTTACATTCTCCCCCACTTAAACCGACGTTCGTCCTCGAACGTGCTAAGAACTGCTTTGGAGTTATCTGAAATCACTGCTTAACATCTCGAGCACCTGCCCGTGCTACCACAACCCAGTTGAATACATTAGCTTGATCAAATATGAAGATTTCTTATTTTATCCATATAATAAGCTCAGAACCTAGTTCCAATACCTGAAATTCTCTGCAGGCATAGTTCCAATACATAAACACCGTATCAACTATCACACGACATACCAGAACATGACTGCATACCTTTGCTGATTTAGCGCCATGCACCGCAAGATTCATCATCTAACCACGATGATGTTTCCTGAACCTTAATAGCCAAAATTCCACGAATCTGACGCTACCACCACGACAGAGGGAATGTGCAGAAATTCATACTCAACTGCAGAGTTAACGAATCCTTGAATACCTAATCTTGACTAGAATCATCACTTCATTATGAACCTGAATAATGGTATTTGTTCTTTAATATACACTTCACATAACCTCATCGCACTGATCCCTGATCTGATAGTATCGTCTCACCCAGTATGAACTGCTCAGACAACAAATCACCCCAAACATGGCCAATAGCCTCACATGATATCAAATCGCGCCAATAGACCATAACTCGAACATGACAATAAGAAACGACTCAGGAAGGAACTATTCAACTCAAGCAGCTAATATGAATTCTTATCCGAAAATAGGGAGTAGAACACAAGAAATTAAATATAGGAACCTTATTCATCATCACATTGTTGCGGCGTGCAACCCGTTCCGAATAACGTACCCGTGGTGAAGTGCCACCCGATCCACACATAAAATTTACATAAGAAGATATATATACGGAGCTGGTTTGCTCACTATTACAAATTACTGAATATCGATCACAAGCACGCTAAGTGCATAATGCCATCCTAGGGAGACTGATGCGAGGCTAGAATTCATGGTTTAACATGTTATATGCCCTACATTTTATGTGCGTTAATGATAAAAATACACTTTTTATGTGCATAATAGAGTCTATTTCATGTGTAGGTGAATTGGAGATGGAAACCGAGCTAAATGGATGCAAATACATCAAAAATACGCTCAAGAGGCGAGGAGGAGTGCACCGGGCTATAGCCGGGCGCCAAAGCCCAAAAGCGTGACCCTGCCTGGCGTTAGCCAGGCGTTAGATCTGAAACGCCAGCCTTAGCCTGGCGTTAGCCAGGCTCCAGGGCTCAAACGCCAGGCCCCTGTTCCGGCTAAATTCGAGTTTTGAAGAGCTTACGTGTTTCCCGGTTGGAATAGAAGTCTCCTACACGGTTAGGGTATATCCCAAACATATAAATAGACCCCAAAAACACAACTAGAAGGGGGGATTCGAAAGAGGAAGTCATCAAAGTGAAGGAAAACCTGTGGATTACTACTCAGCAAAGCAAAAACATTGATTTTTATCTCCTTAGTTCATTACTCTGTAATTCAATTATGCAAGTTATTTTAGATTTGATATTTATGAATATGAGTAGCTAAATTTCGTAATCTAGGGTTTTGGTGGAACCTGTTGGGGGACCAACTTATGGTGATATTAATATAGTTTGGTTGATTGTTCATCTCTATTTGTTCAACTACGTTCTTATTGTAGCTAATTGAATGGCCATCAATTAGCTGTGCCTAATTAGTGTGTATCTACTTGAGAGAGAGTGCATATTTAGGTAATTGTTTGAACAACACCACTCCCAGAGTATAGACGAAAGTCATAACCGAGGGTTTAGAAGTTGGATTAGAAATAACGATACTTCGGGTGCAATCTAAAGTGAACTGTAATGCAATCTAGCTAGCGTAACTTGAGAGACTACGACTAGTAAATTATTATAATTACTTGAGAGAGATTTATGGTAGATAGAATGTTCATGATTGGTATATATAATTAGTCAAGTTATAGGAAATATCTGAGAAGTAAGTTCACCGAGGGGGGATACCATAACCTTAGACCTTTATTATAATTGTTTAAATCATATTGTTAGTCATTGTTAGTTTATCATTATTGCCAGTAGAAATAATAATACATCACCTATTGATATTCAAAAGTCTAGATNGGGACTTAACGGTATTATCAATTGAGTTGGAAGAAATACAAAATTCTGAAATATAGTCAATTGTCTTCAAATTTTCGTTTTCACATTGAAAGTTTAACGTTTGCTAACATGTTGTAGGTGCATGCCTAGAAACTCATCAAGGAATGGTGAAGTAATTGAAGCCATATCAGACCCCGAGAAAGTTTTCAGGGCCATAAACCGGACCAACCGAAAAAGAAAACATCAACCACAAATTGAAACCGACATGAAGATGCACATAACCGGAACAATCATGGGGATGGCGTGGTAGACCCAGTCGCTCAAATAGGGGCAGAGGCTCCTTTATATGACTGGGCACAACCCACAACTGAGAATTTGGCCAAAGCAATACTGGTTCCTCAGATACAGGCCGAGTCCTTTCAGATAACAAATAATATGCTGCACCTATTGCAGAACAAAGGGCTATTCTCAGGGTCATACATTGAAGACCCCCAGCAGCACTTGAAAAACTTCCTGTCAATCTGCAAAACACAGAGGCAGCCTAACGTTACTCAGGAGGCAATAAAACTGTTGTTGTTTCCATTCTCA
>ML423329.1:0-81745 GCA_005239525.1 Nicotiana knightiana | reverse complement strand
GATGAAATCTTGAGCTTCAGACAGAAACCAGTTGAAACACTGCAAGAGACATGGGAGCGATTTAAGGGGATGCTGGTTATTTGTCCACATCATGGTATTCCAGAGAAAATGTTGGGGCAACATTTTTATATGGATTTAGCAGATACGGTTAAAGCAAATGTTGATGCTTCAGCTGGTGGAGCATTCCTGAGCAAAACGCGGAGAGAGAGTCAAATATTACTTGATAAAATGGCACAGAATTCAGGATGGACAACAAGGAATGCACCTATTACTCATGTGGTTCATCAGTGCCATTTGACCCATCCAATACTATTTCAGAGAACGTGGCCACCTTGATAACACAAATGAGTATACTTACAAAGAAGGTGGAAGAATCGGGGCAAAAACAGCAGGTACACATCGTAGACACAACCAATGGAGGCTTATGCACATCATGCATTAGTCAACCACTTGGTAACCACTGGAATGCAGAATGTGATAACCCTCCTCATCCAGAAAATATGAATTATGTGACAAATTATGAACGTCAGAGACAAAGGGGGAAACACTTGGGTCAACAAGTTCAACCATATAGGCCTCATCACCAACAGCAAAATAGTGGAAATATGGGTGCCATGAGACCACAAGGCAATGCAGCACCATATCAGAAACCGTACGGTTATAACCATCAAAATCAGCAACAATCATACTACCCTCCTCAGCATCAACAGGGGGGAAGGCATGAAGACGAGTTTTCACGGTTGGAAGCTATGATGCAGCAGGTGATTGGGTCAAATACCAAAATCAGTGAGAGAGTAGATGCACATGATGCAGCTATTAAGAATATTGAAGTACAGTTGGGGCAGATTTCAAATGCAGTTAACAATCGTCCTCACGGAACTTTACCTTCTGATACTCAGGTGAATCCAAGGGACCAGGGCCCAAAACAATTAATGGCAGTGACCTCCGCAATGGCAGAGACCTGGACCTAGAACAAGAAAGGAGGCATGAAAGTAGACAGACAAACACATTAGTACAGGTACCTAATGAAATTTATGACTCTATCCCATTGAGTAATGACACAGTGCAACCAGCTGAAGGAGAAGTTAATAAGCAAGGCCAAGCTGAAAAAGAACTTGAGGAAATCCCAGAGCCAGCAGTTGAGGTGTTAGTGGAAAAGGAAAAAGAACAGATAATAGAAAAGAAAAGAGCACCTGCTCCATTCCCTCAAAGGCTAGCAAAATATCAGAAGGATGAGCAGTATAAGAAATTCTTGGACATGCTCAAACAGATACAGGTAAATATCCCATTGATTGATACGTAAATTCCCTGTGGGATCGACTCTGGGCATAATACCCCCGGATTATATTTGCAACGCCCGCTTAGTCTTTTATTAGACATAGTTGAGCGTGATCAGAGACTAATAAAGCCGTAGGCTAGAAAACTCAAGCATAACTGAGGTGCGATATATATATACACTCTGGACCTCAAGAGCTATCCTGCTCACATAACATCCCCACTACGCAGGATCTCAACACATAGGAAATTATCAAGCCGTTTCACAACTCACACGGAACAATCATAATAACACATGAATTTGACGAAGACGGAGCAACATCTGTTGTTCTAATACCTTTCCATGAAAAATCGCTCTACTGAAATGAACATGCCTGGATCATACGGAGCCCAAAATCATATTTAAATCCATCCACAACATCGAGCCACCTTGCTCGCACCAAACTAAGCTAATAGCTTTTACCTGGGTCCATATCAACCTTCTCTCTCTCACAATATGCAAGAACAACCATCAAAGCCGGAACCCAAGAAAAAAGTTACTTGTAATCGTTCTCATAATTCCAAGGCCCAAGAAAAAAGTATTTTTCATATATAGAAGGTTCCAATAAATTCAGATATGATAATAATAAATTACGAGCGACAATCAAGCTACTACTAAATACACTCCTAATACTTTTTAATATCTTTTCCTATATTGTCACGACCCAAAAGCCCTAAGGTCGTGATGGCGCCGGACATCAATGTCAGGCAAGCCAAATCATTAATTAATTGAAATAACTTTCCGGTTTTAACATTTATGAAAACATTTCCTTTCACTTTATTACATATTTACCAAATAAAAATATGTTAATTAAAAACAATGGTTTGAATACTACACTTTAACAAATATAACCCAACACATATCCCAGAACCCGGTGTCACAAGTACATGAGCAATTTCTAAGAATTTATACAATCATTACAAAGCCTGTCCGAAATACAACTGGACAAGGAAATTTAAAATGAAATAAATACAGTACGAAGGAAACTCTGTCAGCTGCGGATCACCTCCGGATGATGCAGCTCACCTAAGTCTCCGAATCCTCCACATTGCTATGAAATTACCTGTGCAATAAAATGCACAGCAAGTGTAGCATGAGTTCGAAAACAACGTGTACTCAGTAAGTCGTCCGCCTAACCTCAGAGAGGTAGTGACGAGAGGTCAAATTAGACACTTACTAAAGGTCAATTTAGAATATTTAAGTATGACACTAAGCATGATTATCATAGGAAATTTATTAAAATCAGGATTTAAATATTTTCAACTCCGCTCACGTTTAACGCTTTATATTTCGTCATATTAATACAATTAATCAACATGGGTGATTTAATAAAATAACAATTAATCGAGGGGAGGGAACAACTTCTTCCAAAATCTCTTTTAATAACTTTAAATCTCTGTCATTTCAATTGATAACTTAATATTTCAGGCCAGTAATCAGGCAAAATCATAGCAACTACGCAGTAAATATCATGCGCAAGCAATGCCGAGGGTCGAACGGCGCGGACCAACAATAATAAACTGTGCACTACCGAAGGGTCGAATGGCTCGAACCATAGATGCATCTATCTGCCCCCCTCGCGAATCGATCATGCGACGTGGTTATAAATAATACGGCTAGCCTGCTCGCGAATCATACCTGCGACTCAGGTGCTCATATGAATACACATACAAATACAGGGTCATCCTGCTTGCTAATCATACATGCGACTCAGGCAACCAAAGTTATACATATCCACATAATAAATCTGTATTTTATCAAGAAAACAATTTTTCTTAGGAAAGTGGTAAAATTCTTCTTAAAGGAACATGAAATATAGCTTTTAAATCTTTGTTTTGAAATTCATTTGTTAATTTTAATGATATTCCATAATACAACCCAGTCCAGGTACACAAATATCCACAGAGGAATCAGTTCTCTTTCTAGAAGATTAACAAAATGAATTCTAGTCTTCTTTTAGATATTCAATTACGATTTTGATTATATTAGCAGTTTAATATTACAAGCAGCATTACAGGTACAACACGTAAGGCATGCTCGTGGGTCCTAGACCACCCGGACATGGCATAATAGTAGCTACGCACGGACTTTCGTCACCTCGTGCGTACGTAGCCCCCGAAGATAATAGCATGAACTGAATTAATTCACCTAGGGGGATGATTCCCCCTCACAAAGTTATAAAGGAGACTTACGTCGCTCCGAAATTTCCATAACCAGCCTCCAAGCCCTTCCGACAACTCCAACAGACGCACAACGCTCCGAAACTACCACATAACGGCAAAGCAATGAAAATTCATCCTAATACTCACAACAAATTCAAATTATATACTTTCCCAACTCTGCTCGGAGAAATGACCAAAATGCCCTTGGGCCCACGTGCCCGAAAATCCAAAATTCTCGAAGATACATTCTACCCATAACTCTACTAGTTCAATCATACCATTTACTCTGCATTCGATGCTCAAATTTGTTGCTAAATTTTACATTTTCTAGGTTTCTTTAAGGTTTTCCAAATTCTCCTCAATTTTTCCTACCAATTCTATGTAATAATCCTGTATTAAATTCAAAAACGTTAAGAAATTACTTACCTTGTGATCCTTGAAGAAATCCTCTCCTTGAAGCTCCTCCAAATCGCCCATAGCATGTGAAAATAGATGAAGAAGTGACCCAATTCTCGTTTAAAAACAATCTGCCTAGGCCTAATTCCGCACCTGCGGCCTCCTTATAGCACCTGCGCTTCCGCAGGTGCGCCCAAATCTTCTGCACCTGCGGCCTCCTTGGCTCCAGCTAATCGCACCTGCAGCTCCGCACCTGCGGCCAAATCCTCGCAGGTGCGGGTCACACCAGATGACAACAATTCCAGCCTTCTTCAAACTCTCAACTTGATCTGTTAACCACACGGAATCCACCCCAGGCCCCCGGGACCCCGGCCAATTATACCAACCACTTCCAAAACATAATGCGGACTTGTTCGAGGCCTCAAATCACATCAAACAACATCGAAACCATGAATCGCACCCAAATCCCAACTTTATGAACTTAGAAATTTCCAATTTCTACATCTAATGCCGAAACCTATCAAATCACATCCGATTGACCTCAAATTTTGCGCACAAGTCATAATCAACATTATGGACCTGCTCCAACTTCCGAAAACTCATTCCGACCTCAATATCAAAACTTCCACTTCCGATTGGATTTCTTAAAAACCTTCAAATATCTATCTTTAGCCAAATGACTCCAAAATGACATACGGACATCTAAATTCACTTCCGGTCGCGCTCCCAACTCCATAATCACCATATGAAGCTATTCCCAGACTCGGAATCCCAAACGGACATCAACCTCACTGAAATGCACTTCAAGCCCAAATTCATGAAATCCTTCTAAAATTCTAACTTCCATAATATGCACCGAAACGCTCCCGGGTTATCCAAACCCCGATCCGGAGATACGCCAAAGTCCAAAATCATCATACGAACCTGCTGGAACCTTCAATTTCTGATTCGGAGGTGTTTTAGTCAAAATTCCAATCTTAGTTGATTCTTCCAACTTAAGGCTTATAAAATGAGATTTTTCTTTCCAAATCAACTCTAAACTTCCTGAAATTCAACTCTGACCACACCTACAAGTCATAACACCTGAAATGGAGCTACTCACGACTTCAATCCGCTGAACGACACGCTAGAGCTCAAAACAACCGGTCGGGTCGTTACATATATCTTCTCTTGAAACCAATCCATTACCTAAAAATTTTAAATGGTTAGAAACTAATTCATTCCATAACGTAATATGTTTTCCTATTTTTATGTTGAGAACTTTCCATAACAAATTTTCTACTTTCCATACATTGGATATTTTTACCAGTAAAAAAAATACATGAGCTATTTATATAACATAACTCTAGTGAAATTATACATTGTATATTCTGAAAGTAACAAGATACATATATTTTGTGAAAAATATAATGTATATTTGAGATATATATACACTATAAATCATGTATTTCTAAGGAAAATCATGTATATATACATATGTCGCTTATACTCATATTTAAATTTAAATATATATCATCAATATACCATTTATATTTTTCACTAATATAACATATATATTTGTATACATTATGTTTATATGATAAATTTATCTGATATATTTATTTTCTGCACACATATTAATGGCATATTAAAATTTTAGATTTTTTTCTGATAAGGTATTTGCTAGTAATATACTTTGAATAATACATGTTGTGTGTGAGAGAGAGAAAGAAATAAATGTCGAGAAGAGGAAAAAATTGAAAAGAAAAACTCAATTGAAAAGATTTATTGTAGATTCAATTATAATATTGAAGTCTCCACATGAGATAAATTAGCTACAGTACTTGTATACGACCAAAATCGGAGAGTCCGATTTTGAGGCCACTGTGGCATTCCGAGCCCGGCCTCGAGAAGCCCGGGACAAAGTTCGAAGCATGGCCCCGAGGTGCATCTCTTGAGGGAGCATACCGAAGGTTCCATGTGTTCGACCTCGGGGCAGTACAAATCGATGACTGTCATGGAAAGGCAGGAAATTCCCAAGGGCACGTGGTTAGAGCTGACTAAGTCTGCAAGAATAGTACAAGTCCGTACTGAGCCATTAAATAGCTATACCAATAGCATTACCTTGTCATAATTATACATGTTCTATGTTGGGATTCCCTCTCCTTTATAAAGGGGACCTTTGTCCTTTTGTAAGGGCGAAGAATATATTGAAACACATATATTCAATAATATAGAACATTCTCTGCTTTTTGCCTAAACGTGCTGAAACATTGTCTGTTTGATATATTTCCTTCATTTATTACCTTTTTCAATTCTTCTTCATTTATTGCTCATCATTCATCATTAAAGGCTATCTCGAGGCCCCTAATATCACTATTCCTTCATCAGTTATTCACCATTAAGTGTTATATTCAGACCTCGAGGTCCAATTTCGGCCAGCTCGAGATCCAGCCTTATGGCACACTTGGTTTGCGTGTCTCATTCCCTTTATATATACTTAGAATCTATTGTCTAACAACTAGTATTGAAATAAATCACATGTTTTTAGAAACCACAAAGATCAAATATAATTGCTAATACCATTTTCAAGGTAAACAGTTTGGCGCCCACCGTGGGGCTAAAGATAATAATGATTATTTTAGTGCTAGTTTTCTCATAACACACTTTATTCTTCACACTTTTACTTGTCCAAGATTTTTTGATTTCAGGCTAAAACATGTCAAACGCAGCTAACACACCAGTGCACGGTAACAATGGCCTCGATTCTCATGGGGAAAATAATGCAGCAACTTCAGCAGCCGGTGTGCCACCGCTCAACCATGGAGTAGCACCTATTCCCAACCTAGTTTATGTTGGCTCGCATATTGCTATAAGCATAGATTTGGGTGCGGATGTCGGGGAAGCGTGCTAGGGGAAGTAACCTGACGCACAAATAACACATGCTCGAAATGAAGTTAGCCAACAAATCTTTTTCAAGATGTTGCAAGCACAGCAGGTTGCCATTGCTAATCTACAGAGTCAACAAAATACCTCTAGCACCGAGGGGCCGGAAACATATCCTCGAGTCGAGCAAGCACTGGAAATATCGAGTGATAATGGGTCAGGAACAGACCCCACTATTGTAAAAATGCTCGAGGATCTCACCAAAATAAATGAATTAGGACAAAAGAAGATAGAGGCCAACGACAAAAAAAGTAGAAAGCTATAACTTGAGGGTCGACCAGATCCCAGGTGCACCTTCGGTTCAAAAGGGGGTAGACTCGAAGAAGTTCATGTAGAAACCATTTCAATTGAGTGTGGCTCCGAAGCCCATTCCAAAAAAATTCAGAATGCCGGACATCCCGAAGTATAACGAGACCTCAGACCCCAATGAGCGCATCACTGCTTATACTTGTGTTGTAAAAGGGAATGACCTAAAGGATGAAAAGATTGAATCCGTCTTGCTGAAAAAAATTGGAGAAACGCTATCAAAGGGGGACATGATGTGGTATCATAACCTACCCCCGAACTCAATGGATTAATTTGCCATGTTGGCAGACTCTTTTGTGAGGACACATGCCGGTGCCATCAAGGTTGCTACAAGGAAATTCGGCGTCTTCAAAATCAAACAAAGGGAGAACGAGATGCTGAGGGAACTTGTGTCTCACTTTTAGATGGAACGAATGGAATTGCCACCAGTCTATGATGACTGGGCAGTGCAATCCTTCACTCATGACTTGAATGAACGAAGATCGATAACTTCGAAGCAGCTAAAGCAAAAATTGATCGAGTACCCCGCCGTAACTTGGGTAGATGTACACAACAGGTATCAATCAAAGATCAGGGTCGAGGACAACCAATTAGGAGCCCCCTAGGGATCGGTATACCCAAGAAGGCTCTTGGAAAAGAGGTATAGGTTTACAGAAAGGGAATCGAGACCAAGCAAACAAAGATACCAATCGTATGTAGAAGATCAAAGAAATGCCTCGAGGCGCAACATACCTCAAAGCGATCGAATGATCGATCGAGGCCAATATTCCCGGGGACTCATCAAAAAAGCAGGGTTCAATAGGCATTCGAGTCCGGTGGATGACGCACCTCGATTGACCGAATACAACTTCAACGTCGATGCTTCAGGCATCGTGTCAGCCATAGGCAAGATCGAGAACACCAGAGGTTTCCCAAGCCCATACAATCAAATCCTTCCCAAAGGAACCCCAACCTAATGTGTAAATACCATGAAACTCATGGGCACAGAATCTAGGACTGCAGAGAACTTCGAGAAGAGGTAGCCCGATTGTTCAACAAAGGGAACCTTCAGGAGTTCCTCAGCGACCGGGCCAAAAATCACTTTTGAGAAAGATATGCCAAAAGGAAAAATGAACCAGAAGAGCCACATCATATCATTCACATGATCATCGGAGGAATCGGCATCCTACAAGGACCCGTTTTCAAATGAAAAAAAGTATCCATCACCAGGGAAAAATGAACTCGAAGCTAAATACCGGAAGATGCTCTTTTATTTAGCGAAGAGGACATCGAAACCTTGTATCATCCTCAATAATGACACACTGGTAATTTCTTTTCTTTTGAATAAATTTCAAATTAAACGTGTGCTCGTGGACCCAGGTAGCTCGACCAACATAATCAGGTCAAGGGTGGTAGAGCAGCTCGAACTGCTCGATCAAATTGTGCCCGTGTCTCGAGTCCTCAATGGATTCAATATGGCGAGCAAAAAAACCATAGGGTAAATCATCCTCCCACTCAACGTGGCCGGTATAATTCAAGACAATAAGTTTCACGTCATCGAAGGTGAGATGAGAAACAATGCCTTACTCGGTAGGCCATGGATACACAGTATGAGAGCAGTGCCTTCAACCCTTCATCTAATGATGAAGTTTCTAGCAAAGGACGGATTAAAAATAGTATACGGGGATCAGCATGCAGCGAGAGAGATGTCCGCGGTGAACGACGTGGCACTGACATTAATTCCTTCTAAATCGAATGAGCCAAAGGACAAGAAAACAGTCAATTAGCGGCCGCAACTTACATCCTTTACTACACCCAAATGAGTAAATAAAGTACCATGCCACGTCCTTGGAACAAGCAATTTAAACATATCAAGGTTCAAACGCTTTCACTACTAAGGTACAACCTTCCCTGTAACGACCCGACCGATCATTTTGAGCTCTAGCTCATCGTTCAACGGTTTGAAGTTGTCAGTAGCTCCATTTTGGCATTATGACTTGTAGGTGTGGTCCGAATTGAATTTCGGAAAGTTTAGAGTTGGTTTGGAAAGAAAATTCGTATTTTAGAAGCCTTAAGTTGGAGAAATTGACTAAGATTGGAATTTTGAGTAAACGACCTCCGAATTAGGATTTTAAGGTTCATGCAGGTTCGTATGATGATTTTGGACTTGGGCTTATGTCCGGATAGGGTTTTGGATAATCCGGGAGCGTTTCGACGTATATTGTGGAAGTCAGCATTTTTGAAGAAATTTCCTAAGTTTGGCTTGAAGTGTATTTCAGTGATATTGATGTCCGTTTGGGATTCCGAGCCTGGGAATAGCTCCGTATGGTTATTCTGGAGTTGGGAGCGCGATCGGAAGTGAATTAGGATGTCCGGAGGTCATTGTGAAGTCATTTGGCTAAAGATAGAAATTTGAAGGTTTTTGAGAAATTCGACCGGAAGTAGAAATTTTGATATCGGGGTCGGCATGAAATTTCAAAAGTTGGATCAGGTCTGTAATTTTGAATGTGACATGTGTTCAAAATTTGAGGTCAATTGGACGTGATTTGATAGGTTTCGGCATCGAATATAAAAGTTTGAAGTTCTAAGTTCATTAAGCTTGAATCGGGATGCGATTTGTGATTTCGATATTGTTTGATGTGATTTCAAGGCTCGAATAAGTTTTAATGAGGTATTGGGACTGTTTGGTAGTTTTGGTTGAGGTCCCCGGGGCCTCGGGCGTGTTTCGGATGCTCAACGCATCGATTCTTGCCTTGTGAGGATTGCTGGTTTTTTGGTGTGAGTGCAACAGGTTTTTACTCTATGCTATCACGTGAGTGGGTATGGATCGCATAGAAGGATTGGAGGTTGCTGGGATTTGTCCTATGCGATCGCGTGGCAGTGTATGCGATTGCATAGAGGAAGATTTGAAGGTCCTGGGAATTTGCTTATGCGATCGCGGGGAGTTGTTTGCAATCGCATAGAGGTAATTTGTGAAGGCTACTGGTTGGCCTATGCGATCGCAGGGTCTTGTATGCGATCGTACAGAGGAAATTTTTGGGGCTCTTGATATTGGCTTATGCGATCGCGTGAAGGGGGTGCGATCGCATAGAAGGGTCGTCTGGGCAGAATGTTTTATAACCGTGATTTTCAACCATTTCCTCACTATTTCATCTTGGCATGGGCGATTTTGGGAGGCTTCAAAGGGGGATTTTCATCATGCATTACAAGGTAAGTAAATTCCTCCCATTCTTAAGTTAAATACAAGATTTTATGCATGGATTAGACATATAAATTAGTAGGAAATTGGGAAAATCTTGAAGAAAACCTAGAAATGGTATTTTGGATTTCTACCACGAATTTGAGCATGGAATTTAGAGTAAATTGTATATTTGAGTTAGTAAGGCTATGGGTAGGGTATATCTTCGAGAAATTTCGGAATCCGGGCACGTGGGCCCATGGGCATTTTGGTCAACTCACCGAGCGGAGTTGGGAAAGTATATAGTTTGAATTTGTTATGAGTATTAGAATGAATTTTCATTGCTTTGCCCTTTATTTGGTAGTTTTGGGGCGTTGTGCATCCATTGGAGTCGTCGGAAGGGCTTGGAAGCCGGTTATGGGACTTCGGAGCGAGGTGAGTCTCCTTTCTAACTTTGTGAGGGGGAATTGTCCCCCTAGGTGAACTAAATGAATCATGCTATTAATTGCGGGGGCTACGTACGCACGAGGTGACGGGAGTCCGTGCTTAGCTACTATTATTCATGTCCGGGTACTCTAGGACCCACTAGCATGCCTGACGTGTTGTACATGTGATCCTACCACTAATAATAGGCTGTTAATGCTATTGAATCGGTAATTGATTTCCTAAGAAGACTAGAGTGTACCTTTCCTAATTATTTAGAAAGAGAATTTATTTCTCCATGGATAATTGTATACCTGATAAGGTTATATTATTGAATATTATTAAACTTGGCAAATGAGTTTCAAAACAAAGATTTAAAAGCTATTTTTCATGTTCCTTTAAGAAGAATTTTACCACTTTCCTGAGTAACTGTTTTCTTGATAAAAATGCGGATTTATTATGTGAATATGTGTACATATGAGCACCTGAGTAGCAGGTATGATTCGCGAGCAGACTAGCCTTATTATTTTTATGTTGACCGCGTCGCATGATCAATTCGTGAGCGGGAAAAATTAGATGCATCTATGGTTCGAGCCGTTCGACCCTTCGGCAGTGCACAGTTTATTATTGTTGGTCCGCGTTGTTCGACCCTCGGCATTACTTGCGCATGATATGTACTGCGTATTTGCTGTGATTTTGCCTGATTATTGGCCTGGAATTTTAAGTTGTCAACTGAAATGACAGTGATTTCAAGTTATTAAAATTTTTGGAAAAAGTTGTTCCTTCGCATTGATTATTAAATCACCCATGTTTGATTAATTATTATTGAAATGACGAAGAGTTAAAGTGTTAAATGTGGAAGGGTTGATATTATTCATTCCTGATTTTAATAAATTACCTATGATAATCATGCTTAGTGTTACACTTGAATATACTAAATTAACCTCTACCAAGTGTCTAATTCGACCTCTCGTCACTACCTCTCTAAGGTTAGGCGGGCAACTTACTGAGTACACGTTATTTTCGTACTCATGCTACACTTGCTATGCATTTTTATTACACAGGTACTTTCACAGCGATGTGGCTGGTTTGGGGACTTAGGCGAGCTGCATCATCCATAGGCGATCCGCAGCTGACAGAGTCTTCCTCGTATTGTATTCATTTTGTTTTAAATTTCATTGTCCAGTTTGTATGTCGGACAATCTTTGTAATGATTGTATAAATTCTTAGAAAATTCTCATGCACTTGTGACACCGGCTTCTAGGATGCGTTTGGGATTTAATTTAATAAACGGAATGGTTTACCTGTCGTATTTATTCGATAAATTTTTATTCAGTTATTGTATAAAAAAGTGAAAGGTAACGATTTCAAAAATTTTAAAACAGGAATTTATTTCAACTAATTAATGGTTGGTTTGCCTGACGATGGTGTTCGGCGCCATCACGGCCTTAATAGATTTTGGGTCGTGACAACATGGTATCAAAGCTCTAGGTTCCCTTATGTCTCACGAGTCATGAGCAAGTCTAGTAGAGTCTTGCGGATCGGTAGTGAGACGTCTGTACTTATCTTCGAGAGGCTACTGGGATGTTAGGAGCACTTCCCTTCTTGATTCCTCATCGTGCGATTCGATTCCTTTGAGGCTTATGCCTATGTTTCTTCCTACTCAATCTTATACGTCGCAAAGCGCTTGCTATGAATCGGAAATTTGAGGAATTGAAATGGTGCTACGTATATGATGCGAGATATTTTCCATGTGTAATTGGTTGGGGGCGGTTCTTATGGCCCTGTAGAAGGACAATATGTTGTTTCAGCTCAGTAGCTGTGTTTCTGAGAGCCTTAAGGCTATGATCAGGTAGTGATGATGCTTACGATTGATTATCGCGCGATGTCGATATGATGATAGAATGTTTTCCCGTATGTTGGGGTGATGAATGGCTTGGAGGGAGGTCTTCTCAGGGCGCCAATTCGAGATTTTAGCATTTTAGTTCCGGCAGAGGAAAGGAATTTGGATTATGAATGGTCCGGTTGGGGTTGATAAAGCAGTAAGACTTGGTGTCTTCAAGTGAGGTGGTATGCACCTGTGATGTGGTGCCGTCCTCACTGATAGAATGGAATATGTTAAGTTTTTCGGTGTTATGGATTCTTCGGTTGCGTAAGGTCAGAGTATTGTGAAGAAGTATTAAAGAAGCGGGTGTCAGAGACCGTGAGGCGCGGTGGTTCCGTACCGGATAAGTGTTGATAATGAAGGCAGCTAGAGAAAGATGATCTTCGGAGAGCTTGAAGTCGTGGTGATCTGCTGGTTTAAGGGCTACAAAGAATGATATTGAATTGAGGCTAGGCGGTGGTTCCATTTCTAGGAGGCCAGGTGTAAGAAACGGAAGTCGAGTAGTCGCAAAGTGGGGGAGCGACATCACAGCTTGGAATTAGAAGATATTGTCGCGCATTTAATGGATGTCGATGAGGAGCGGACGAACTAGTAAAGTTGGTAAATGAAGCAGGGCGTAGGATGGGGTATTGATGTCTTAGAGAGTGTGCATTTCAGCGTCGTTGGAAGGCGTCCGTGGGTGATTTCCACAGGTGGGCTATCTCATGTGAATATGTTAGCGGTGGCATGATTGGCATGTTTCTGCGAGGGATTCTAGTGGCTATTCGGTAGGAGGCAGAATGCGTGAATGATGCTAGAGAATTTGAGTATGTAAGGAGTGCTAACGAGAGAATTTGGAAGAACTGGACGGGTTGGTTGAGCAAGATCATGTTAACAAATGAGAATGAATCTCAGCAGGGTCTAGAGTGGTGCAAGGAGTAGCTTCGGGCTAAGTGGGGAGGTCCCACCACCTGCAGCTGGGTTGTAAGGTTGTGTTATCATGGGGTTGCAGATTTTCGGCGTGTTGGCAAGTTATTACAGCTAAGAGAAAGGAGTAAAATGGTGATTGTGCATGGGATTTAATGAATGTGTGCAAAAGTTGGCCCTATCAGACCGGGGTTAGGCTTTGGAAGATTCAGAATTATGCTTAAGGCATAGGCGAGTTGTAAGGATAGTGACTCGGCCACGTGTTTCATTGATAAGGGTGTTCATGTGCTAGAAGAGCCTTGGAGTTGATTGTATTTGGGATCAGTCATAGTGGGTGACTCTCAATAGCGGTCCGAGTGAATTCAAAGTTAAGAATGCGGCGTTTAAGGGTTAACGACAACCGTATCATCAAGAATTGAGGCTTTGCAGCGTAATTTCAGAGAAAGGGAAAATGGTTGGCGTGTTCTATGTTATTTTCAGCATGCAGGTAGTATTGGAGGAGTGAAAGAAATAAACTCCGGGTTGTAAAAAGATTATCAGGAGGGTATGAGATGGGTTGCGGGATTTAGGCAGCATGGTCTCGTAATCAAGGTCACTCGGGAAGAGTGAGGGTTGAGTTTGCTATGAGTTGAAGGAAGTTACTATTATTGCTGAGGTAATTGAAGATGATTAAAAGAAGATAGATTGATTAGCCATGGTTGAAATGGCACATTTACGGCAGTGATCAGTTCCTTCGATGTGATTAAGTTATGCATGTGGTTTGTGCCGGTGTGTACGAGGCTTGTCGGCCGTCGTAATAGATTTCATGTGGGAGAATTCGAGTGCTATGGCCTGTCAGGTGTAGGCGGATCCCGGAAGGGTAATGGTGGTATAGACTACTACTTAAGGATTTTCATGTTGGGTGATTGTGAGAATTCACTCGTGTGTTGAGATGGTACTCTTGAATTTAGTTAAGTAAAAGGTTTCTATATGATGGAGTGTTCACCCTATTGGTGGTTCAGAAGTTATGATGGAATTTTTGCGCTATCTCATATTGGCATGTTAGGTGCGGTTAGTAGTATGTAACTGGGAGTAATAATCGAGATTGCGGTTCGGTGTTAACAAGGATGTCATGAGCTCGGATGAGCAAGAAAAAGTGATTTGAAAGTTCAGAGTAAGCTGGTGTTATCTTCAATGTCACCTGAGATCGATATTCGGGGAAAGAAGCTTTGTACCCTGGTCATGGGTTCTTGATGTCTTTTGCAGTATTATTGTGGTTGGTGATGCGGGTGTGCAGAATTGTTACCTTGTGTGGAAGGTCGTGGGAGCGTAACCACGAGAAGATTGTATAAGTGTGACATGTAGTCACTTAATGGATTGAAGATTTGGACTGAGTATAAAGAAGTGCAATATTGCTTATTTGAGAATTTATGCCTGGAAGGCGTTCAGTTCATTTGGTTGTGGATTGTGGGGTGTTTTTCCCGGCTATGATGGTTGTTCTCGCGTATTATGAGAGAAAGTGGGTTAATATGGACCCAGGTAAAGCTATTAGCTTAGTTTGGTGCGAGCAAGGTAGACTCGATGTTTGTGGATGGATTTAAATATTATTATGGGCTCCATATGAACCAGGCATGTACATTTCAGTAGAGCACTTTTCATGGAAAGGTATTAGAACAGCGGATGTTGTTCCGTCTTCGTCAAATTCATGTGATAATATGATTGTGTCGTGTGATTTGTGAAACGGCTTGATAATTTCTTATGTGTTGAGATCTCCGCGTAGTGATGATGTTATGTGAGCAGGACAACTCTTGAGATCCAGAGTATACATATATATCGCACCTCAGCTGTTCTTGAGTTTTGTAAGCATATGGCTTTGTCAGTGTCCCCAGGATGGTATTATGCACTTAGCGTGCTTATAATCGATATTCAGTAATTTGTAATAGTGAGCAATTCACCTCCGTATATATTTCCTTATGTGAATTTTGTGTGTGGATAGGGTGGCACGTCGCCACGGGTATGTTATTCGGATCGGGTTGCACGCTGCAACAGTGTGATGATGAGTCGGGTTCCTATATTTATTTATCTTGTGTTTTCCTTCCTATTTTCTGAGGAAAGTTCACATTAGTTGCGCGGGTTTAGTAGTCCCTTCCTGAGTCATTTCTTATGTATCATGTTCGAGTTATGGCCTATTGGCGCGATGTGGTATCGTGTGAGACTTTTGGTCATGTCTGGGATGATTTGTTGTCTGAACAGTTCATACTGGGTGAGACGAGATTATTGGATCTGAGATCAAGTGCGATAAGGTTATGTGAAATACATGAAAGGACAGTTACCCTTATTCGGTTCATAATGAGGTGATGATTCTAGTCAAGATGAGATATTCAATGATTTGTTAACTCCGCAGTTGGGTATGAATTTATACACATCTCCTCCGTTGTGGTGGTATCTTCAACATTATAGCAGGATGTATGTATATTTTTTATGAGGTGCATCGGGAGCATCAGATTCATGAAATTTTGGATATTAAGATTCAGGGAACGTCATTGTGGTTAGAAGATGAATTTTGCGGTACATGGTGCTAATTCGGCAAAGGTATGCAGTCATGTTCCGGTATATAGTGTGGTATTTGATACTGTGTTTATATATTGGAACTAGGCCTGGCAGAGAAATTTCAAGTGTTGGAACTGGATTCTTTGCTTATTATATAGATAAAAGAAGAAATCTTCAGATTTGATCAAGCTAATGTACTCAACTGGGTTGTGGTAGCACGGGCAAGTGCTCGGGGTGTTAAGCAGTGATTTCAGATAACTCCAGAGCAGTTCTTAGCACGTTCGAGGACGAACGTCTGTTTAAGTGGGGGAGAATGTAATGACCCGACCGGTCGTTTTGAGCTCTAGTACGTCGTTCAGCGGTTTGAAGTAGCGAAGCAGCTCCATTTCAGGTATTATGACTTGTAGGTGTGGTCGGAATTGAATTTCGGAAAGTTTAGAGTTAGTTTGGAAAGAAAATTCTCATTTCAGAAGCCTTAAGTTAGAGAAATTGAAAAAGATTGGAATTTTGAGTAAACGACCTCCGAATCAGGATTTGAAGGTTCCTGCAGGTTCCTATGATGATTTTGGACTTGGGCGTATGTCCGGTGGGTTTTGGATAACCCGGGAGCGTTTCAGCGTATATTGTGGAAGTCAGCATTTTTGAATAAATTTCCTAAGTTTGGCTTGAAGTGCATTTCAGTGATTTGATGTCCATTTGGGATTCCGAGCCTGGGAATAGCTCTGTATGGTGATTCTGGAGTTGGGAGCGCGATCGGAAGTGAATTCGGATGTCCGGAGGTCGAAGTCATTTGGCTACAGATAGAAATTTGAAGGTTTTTGAGAAATCCGACCGGAAGTGGAAATTTTGATATCGGGGTCGGAATGTAATTCCAAAAGTTGGAGCAGGTCCATAATGTTGAATGTGACTTGTGTGCAAAATTTGAGGTCAATGGGACGTGATTTGATAGGTTTCGGCATCGAATATAGAAGTTTGAAGTTCTAAGTTCATTAAGCTTGAATCGGGTTGCGATTCGTGATTTCGGTGTTGTACATGTGATCCTGCCACTAATATTAGGTTGTTAATGCTATTGAATCAGTAATTGATTCCCTAAGAAGACTAGAGTGTACCTTTCATAATTATTTAGAAAGATAATTGATTCCTCCGTGGATAATTGTATACTTGATAAGGTTATATTATTGAATATTATTAAACTTGGCAAATGAGTTTCAAAACAAAGATGTAAAAGCTATTTTTCATGTTCCTTTAAGAAGAATCTTACCACTTTCCTGAGTAACTATTTTCTTGATAAAAATGCGAATTTATTATGTGAATATGTGTATATATAAGCACCCGAGTCGCAGTTATGATTCGCGAGCAGGCTAGCCTTATTATTTTTATGTTGACTGCGTCGCATGATCGATTCGCGAGCAGGGAAAAATATATGCATCTATGGTTCGAGCCGTTCGACCCTTCGACAATGCACAATTTATTATTGTTGGTCCGCGCCGTTCGACCCTCAACATTACTTGCGCATGATATTTACTGCGTATTTGCTATGATTTTGCCTGATTACTGGACTAGAATTTTAAGTTGTCAATTGAAATGACAGAGATTTAAAGTTATTAAAATTTTTGGAAGAAGTTGTTCCTTCCCGTTGATTATTTGTTATTTGATTAAATCACCCATGTTTGATTAATTGTTATTGAAATGACGAAGAGTTAAAGTGTTAAATGTGGAAGGGTTGATATTATTCATTCCTGATTTTAATAAATTACCTATGATAATCATGCTTAGTGTCACACTTGAATATACTAAATTGACCTCTACCAAGTGTCTAATTCGACCTCTCGTCACTACCTCTCTGAGGTTAGGCGGGCGACTTACTGAGTACACGTTGTTTTCGTACTCATGCTACACTTGCTGTACATTTTTATTGCACAGGTACTTTCACAGCGATGTGGCAGGTTTGGGGACTTAGGTAAGCTGCATCATCCAGAGGCGATCCGCAGCTGACAGAGTCTCCCTCGTATTGTGTTCATTTTGTTTTAAATTTCATTGTCCAATTTGTATCTCTGACAAGCTTTGTAATGATTGTATAAATTCTTAGAAATTGCTCATGCACTTGTGACACCGGGTTATAGGATGCGTTTGGGATTTAATTTAATAAACAGAACGTTTCACCTATCGTATTTATTCGATAAATTTTTATTGAGTTATTGTATAAAAATGTGAAAGGTAACGATTTAAAAAATGTTAAAACAAGAATTTATTTCAACTAATTAATAGTTGGCTTGCCTGACGATGGTGTCCGGCGCCATCACGGCCTTAATAGATTTTGGGTCATGACACTCCCCCTTCTCATTTATGTTTTATATTAACCTATTGTAGGCATTTGATCGAAAGGAATCGACACACCCTCCAGCTCGAAGACCTTGGGTTTTAAAGCACGCGTTGTGCTCTTTTTTCCTTAGATCGGGTTTTATCCCAAACGGGTTTTACCGACGAGTTTTGTAACGAGGCAACATCTATATGCTACCTAATGAGAACCCAACAAAGAAATCGAAATATACTGAAGAGGGTCTCGACAGGAGAATGCTGTATCGGGCCAAACAGTCGAATGAATCGTGTCCGCGTAGAATAATCGAACTCTCGATGGAGAAAACATGTACGCTTGTATAAAGTAATCGAAGGAGTATATTTTATCATCAAAATTCTTCATACCTCAAAGAAGTTTTCTATTTTTACAAGAAACGGCTCCAGGGCCAAATACTCTCCAACACTCGGGGACTGTTGTCAACAATCAGCTCATCGAGCCATCAAAAAACTCGAACTCGTAAGACCTCAATGAGGCAACTTCGAGCTAGTAAGCCCTCCATGAGGAAATCAAATCAATAAGACCTCAATGAGGCAATCAAGTTTATAAGACCTCAACGAGGCATACATCAAACTAGTAAGCCCTCGACGAGGGGACATCGAACATGTATGACCTCAACGAGGCATACTCAAAATAGTAAGACCTTAGAAAAAAAGGCATACCCCGATATTAAGCCCGAGGCTATATATTCGAACTTGTAAGACCCCTAAAAAGGCATACCCTCGATATAGACGCTGAGGCTATCTCACCCGGGGACTAAAAGGCTACAGCCAAACATAAAGACTACGGTCATATTAAAAGGTTCCGACCAAATTAACGCGGCTTGGATACATCCGACCACCTCCATAAAACTACAGGCCTTCAAATACTTCGAAAAGAACCGGTCAATCAGGATACCCTCGGCATAAGCAAAGGAGCTTCGATAATATCAGCTTCGAACAATGAAAAGGCTTCGAAACAATCAGCCTTCAATGAAAAGGCTTCGAAAAATCAGCCTCCGAGTAAACCTCCCGAGGTAGTCACCTGTCATCACATATCAACTCATAATCGAGGTTCTCGTTTGAGCCGTCGAAGAGTCAGACGAACACAAAACATGCCAAGGCATAATCAAAACTTCAAAAGTCTTTATCCAAAATGAGGGAAAACTATAGCCATACTAGAGGTCGCATCAACCCAACATAAAGAGCCTTAAGTCCGAGCTAAAGAGCCTAAGGGCCAATTTGTAAGACCTCAATGAGGCAACACCGCACTTGTAAAACCTTAAAAGGGAACAACCCCGATATCAAGGCCAAGGTCATAATATCGAACTTATAAGACCCCTGAAAAGGGCATACCCTCGATATGAAGGCCGAGGTCATCTCACTCGAGTACTAATCGAAAGACCTCGATGAGGCAAAATCAAGCTTATAAGACCTCAACGACAAGCATCAAAATCAAACCACAAAAGCAGAGATTAAGACAAAACGAAATATCTCTTTATATAAATAATGGTGCTACGGTACATTTACAACACTCCCACAAGGAGCCGTTTTAGAAAAAAAAACCTAGTCTACTGTTATTATCGGGGACTTTGTCTTCTCCCCTTCGGGGACTTCACCTTCATTAACCTCATCGGGACTAGAATCCTCGCCAGATCTTTCCCCTTCATCTTCAACATCGGCTTAATTGTCGGTAGAGAGGAGGAACTTGGCTTTAATCTCGTCTTCCTTAGCTTGCTCTATCTCTTCCGAGAGATCAAAGCCCGTATCATGAATCTCCTCGAGGGTCTCCCTCCGGGATCTACATCGAGCATACTCATTGCTTCTTCTCTATCTATCGGAAGCCCGCCGCGACTTCATCCGAGCGTCAGTAGCATCTTTTAAGTAGACAGTCGACCTCTTATCAGTCTTTACTCGGGCCTCTTCAGCTTCAGCTCGAGCCTCTACAACTTCGGCCTTCATCTTCAAAAGATCTGTTTTGAGCTTAGCAATCCTGCTAGTCTGGACCGAATTGCTTTCTTGAGCACTACGAAGTCGTATCTCAAGGGAGGAGACCTTATCCAAAGAGCTCCTTTTGGCCGAAACATGAAAATCTATTTGTGCCTTCAACTCATTGCATTCAGAATTAACCTAGTTGGCTTCGCCCCGAAGGCGTTCCAGCGTCTCTGTCTTTCTCTGCAACTGAAATACCGAAATGTTAGTTTCCGAAGTTGGGAGAAGAAACTTGTATTCCCTCAAAACAGAGGTTACCTATTTCTCGAGGTTGCCTTCATACTTGTGACTGCGGTTCAACTCCGGTCGAAGGTGTATCAGCTCTCTTGCCTTCTTGTCACAAAGTAGCCTGAGAGATTTCTCCCCATTTAAGGCTTTACGCAACTTGGCCTCACAGCGAAGCAGCCCAGAATTGAGTTTATCTAAGGCATGTGAAAAACAAAGTTCAGTTTAAAAGAAGGAAGTACGAAGTTAGAAAAGTTATAATAACTTCAAAACTCACCGTAGAGCGAAGTCGTTGGGCTTCCTCGAAGGTCGATTTTGCATCTACCGGTTCGGTCTCATCGGCCCCAGTAGAGCAACCCGGGGCTCTCTGATTAGACGGAGGCACGTCGAAGCCCATTTCCTTCGGAGTGCTCCCCGATATCCGAGGACCAGCTGCCAGATCGGGTAATGAAGGGCCTTCGTCCCTCCTCTCCTGTGAAATCTCTCCCTCGAGGTTGTAGGCCTCGAGCCCAGCAGGCTCCTCAGCCTCGGGAGGCCTCCTGGTTTGATATATCGACGTGGATCTGTCCTCTTCACGCACGTCGCCGTCCACAGGTCAACCAACGAATATACGATCTTCGTCAGTGGATGCATCCTCCCCAAGGCCCCGGGTGGATCCTTCTTTGCTATAAGTATCCTCTTCCTCCGAGGATCTTTTTCTCTTATTATCCTTTCTTGGATTAGAAGTCGAAGGCCCTTCCTCCTCCTCGAAAGGGGACGGTCTCACCTCAGAAAACTCGATGATGCCTGCAACCGAAAGATTAGTGTACGTAAAGGGAAGCACTCCTAGAGAGAAGTACTACATGGCACATACCATGATGCTTAGCCTCCCATTTGCCCACTTGCGCTCATCATAAGTCGAAGAGGCCGCCAGTTTGCGGGCCCAGCCCGCAAGATCGGGGACCTCATTTGGCATCCACGGGATCGCTACGGAGAAAGGAAGAAAACGTTCTTACGGAGTCTACCTCCACCGAGAACAAAAATAATAAAGTACAGCATGTCACTTACGCTTGAAATTCCATTTCTCAGGAAAGGCAGGAACTCCACAGGAATGATATCAACAGTCCTCACTCGAACAAATCGACTCATCCACCCTTGATCCCTATCCTCGTCATCACTGGCAATAAAGGTCTTGGTGGATCGATGTCGTAGTGTAATTAGAACTCGATAATGCAAAGGTCGATACAATCTAATGAGGTGACTAAGACTGAACTCAAGCTCAGCCTTTTCAGCAAAAAACCTCATCATCGGCACGATCCGCCAGAAAGACGGATAGATCTGAGCCAAAGTAACTCGATATCTTCGACAGAACTCGAGCACGAGTCGGTCGAGAGGGCCCAACGTAAAAGGGTACGTATATATGTTAAAAAACCCCTCTACATGGGCCATAATATCTTCCTCCTGGGAGGGTACCTGCAGCATCACCTTTTCTCCCCATCCGCAGTCTTTCCTCACATTTTCGAGGTGTCTCTCTTCTATTGATCGAATAAACCTCGACGCATGTTATTGATGGCCCGAAACGTTGAGAAGTCTCTCTATCGTAAAATCTTTCGTCGAGACAAAATAGTTCTAGGTTAGCTCGCCAAATGCCGGCGATGTACCACCGGCCGGGCAGGAAGAAGAGGAGGGATTTCTTTCTTTCTGATGAGCGGATGTAGACATAGTAGCCATAACTCCTTCAAAGCAAAGAAGAGGATGAAAACTCGGGCGAAAGCTTTAAACTAAGATAGCGGAAGGACTGGTGCAAGAAAGGGAACTCTATAGAGAAAGTTAGTCACACAAAGCAGCAAAGCCCTCAATAAAGGAAAAGCGAATATATATAAGAAGAACGGTGACTATTCATTAACTTTGGTAGCCAATCAGCTCTGACAAGCAATTATGACTTTTTGGGAAATATACCGACTGGGCCACCTTGGTCACTTCACAGTCATGTCATAAGAATGACGTTATCATACAGCGTTCGAGAGATCGAGAATTCAAATCAATTCCTTACCGAACCAACCCAAGGGAAGACCCGCGATCGAAATCAAAGTGGCCCGGTATCAAGGGTTTCTGTTACTCCTAGACCAAGCTCGAAGGGGTCAAATCAAAATTCAAGCTCAATTTTTTCATGAACACTAAGAGGAAAAATTTTGAAGACATTAAACAAGAAAATCCTTTGCATTCCAAAAATATATTTACAAAGGTGCATTTACAAAACTCCCCCGTGGAACCCGCATACAAAAAAGAGGAAGTAAAAAGAGCAAAATGTTCTATTCTCCATCCTCGCTACTTCCTGAGTCACTTGCAGAGCCCTCATTCGAAGTAGTCGGAACTGCCGATTCCTCTTCCAAGGCCTTGGCTTCTTCGATCTCGGCAGAGAGATCGAAACCCTTGGCATGCACTTCCTCAAAGGCCTGCCTCCGAGCTTCCAAATGAGCATGAGCAACGGTGCGAGCCAACTTGCGTTCGGCCTCTTCAGATATCTCCCTGTCCCGAGTATTTGCTGTGGTAGCATCTTCTCGATATGAGAATATGAGTGCATCAGCTTCAGACTTGGACGTGGACAATTCGGTAGCCGACTCAACATGAAGCGCCTTAAATTTGTGAGCCTCTTTTTGGGCACCTCAAAGAAGACTCTGAGTCGAGGCCAGCTCCTCCCGAAGATCATCCCTCTCTGAGCCCATGCTATCCTCGTGCCGCTTCAGCTCAAGGATCTCGGCATCTTTGGCCACAACCTCTTCCCCAAACTGGCCTGCTAGGGCATTCTTTTGCTCAATCTAAAAATGTCGAGTCAAGGTAATAAACACCAAGTCATGAAAACAAAAGGCGAGCTTGTGAATACCAAACTACCTGCTCGGTGAAGTTGGCCCGCTCCTGGAGAGCCTTCTCTAAGCTTGACCGAGAGTCAATAAACTCCTTTTCCTTTCGCGCATATGAAGCCTTCAGTTTATTCGACTCCGACGTGAGATTATCAAAATCCTCCTCACTATGAGCCAGCTCATCTCGTAACTTGGAGAAGGCCTGGTCATACAACTTCGTGACCTACAGCGCAAAGGAAAGAAGTTATAAAGGACAAGGGCCAAAACTCGAAGCACGAAGGTTGTGTCAAAGCAAAAATCACTTGTTTTTGGAGTCTCTCAGCCTCCTCGATAATAGCAGGGGCATCGAGATCGATATCCTCCTCGAGGCCGGCAAAGTAACCTCTAAATAAATCATCATCCCCTGGAAGGCCTCTGCACCGGAAGCTTCCCTGTTCTGGGCATCCCGTATTTGCCCTGGTGAGAACGATGGGCCCGATTGAAGATGGCCCATTACATAAACCTCTATTGGGTCTTCCTCACGTCCTCGAAGAGTCTCAGGACTGGAGCTTCCGAATTCTCCAACCAAGTGTTCGTCGGAAGAAGTTGTATCTTGTCCAACGGTTGGCTCGGGGACTGCATCTAAACCCTCCTCGAGGGCCTCCTCAATACGAGGTGGGGCCACATCGTCCACCTCCGACTCAATAGTCTTCTGACCAGCAACCTTCGAAGCATCAGCGCTTCGTCTTGCCCTATGCACCAGTGGGCAACTGTCATCTTCTTCGTCTTCAGCACGAAGACTGTCCACAGCCGCCGAAGTTAAGACCGTAGTATCGGTCTTGGGCTTTCTAGCCTTAGCTCTCTTGGGTTTTAGGACTTCACCGGTGCTTCCTCCTTTCTTTTTTTGTCCTTGGCAGGTCTTTGGGTCTCTTCTTCGCCAGGAGGAGAAGGTCTCATTGAAACGACTTCTCGAGGCCTGCACAAGCATAAAATATCAAACATATCACTAAGAAGTCTACTCATAAGGAACTTAGAAGTGACAGTGGTAGGGGCGTACCATGATTTCTGGCCTTCCATCGCGTCTTGGCCAAATCACGCCAAACGCGCTTATTGTATGAGGAGGTGGAATCCAAGAGTTTAACCCAACCCAGGAGGTCCTTGACCGCGCCGAGGAACCAAAAGTGGCTATACAATCAGAAGAGAATCAATTCGAAAAGAAAGGGATTAGTTCAAAAGGGGAAAAGGAAGGCATTCAGATGATGAAACATGCTCAGTGTAGTGACACTTACGTCTCATCCACTCCTCAGGGAATGACATATGCTCGGCAGGGATGAGGTTCGAGGTCTTGACTCGAACAAATCGTCTCATCCATCCCCGACTTTTATCTTCATCAATACAGGCGAAGAATGCTTTGGTGGCTCGGCGCTGCAGCTTGACTAGCCTCCTCGATAGAGACGAGGGTCGTACAATCTAATTAAATGATCAAGGGTAAAAGACACCCCCTCGACCATGTTAGAGAAATGTCTGATCAAATAGACAATTCTCCAGAAAGAAGGATAAATTTGACCAAGCGTCACTCGATATTGACGGCAAAGATCGAGGACTACCGGGTCTATCGATGGAGAAGAAGAATCTACGGGACCCAAGGTAAAAGGGTACGTATATACGCTGAGGAAACCAACTTTGTGTGTAATTATGCTTTCTTCCGATGAAGGGATTTCCACTTGCACCCCCTCCCCTAGCGGCAATCTATCTTTACCATCTTTTTATCGGTTACTAAACTTATGTACCGAGACATGGGCTCACATCGTCCCGGTATCGAAGGAGGTTTATCAATTTTAAGATCGGAGGATGTCTCGAAGGGCCCAGGAATGCACTCCTCAATACGAGGAGGAGCTTTTGTTTTGCTCTTAGACGAGCATGACGAAGTAGGGGCTTCCTCTTTTTGAAGGACCGTTTTGAAAGTTTTTGCCATGGTTATAGCAAAGTTTCAAAGTAAGCTGATGAAAAGGTGAACATAGAAAAGGATGAAGACAGGAAACTGTTAGCAAAGATTTGAAGGTTTGAAGATGTTGTAAAAGTTCAAAAGATAGGGAATTGAAGTATTTATAAGAGTCAATTAAAGTGTATTGGAGGAGTCGAAAGGGCGAACAATGGCGGTTTGTGGATTTCTACTCATAATCGTTAGAATACTGTGTTTTGCTTGTGAATACGATAAGAAATAATTTAGTGACAGTATGGGTAACATAATAGGTTTGGGAATTTGCATTTTGAGTTTAATTACTTGTAATCGTTCTCATAATTCCAAGGCCCAAGAAAAAAGTTAATGCTTTATTATTTTTGGACATATATATATATATATATATATATGTCCAAAAATAATAAAGCATTAACTTTTTTCTTGGGCCTTGGAATTATGAGAACGATTACAAGTAATTAAACTCAAAATGCAAATTCCCAAACCTATTATGTTACCCATACTGTCACTAAATTATTTCTTATCGTATTCACAAGCAAAACACAGTATTCTAACGATTATGAGTAGAAATCCACAAACCGCCATTGTTCGCCCTTTCGACTCCTCCAATACACTTTAATTGACTCTTATAAATACTTCAATTCCCTATCTTTTGAACTTTTACAACATCTTCAAACCTTCAAATCTTTGCTAACAGTTTCCTGTCTTCATCCTTTTCTATGTTCACCTTTTCATCAGCTTACTTTGAAACTTTGCTATAACCATGGCAAAAACTTTCAAAACGGTCCTTCAAAAAGAGGAAGCCCCTACTTCGTCATGCTCGTCTAAGAGCAAAACAAAAGCTCCTCCTCGTATTGAGGAGTGCATTCCTGGGCCCTTCGAGACATCCTCCGATCTTAAAATTGATAAACCTCCTTCGATACCGGGACGATGTGAGCCCATGTCTCGGTACATAAGTTTAGTAACCGATAAAAAGATGGTAAAGATAGATTGCCGCTAGGGGAGGGGGTGCAAGTGGAAATCCCTTCANATATATATATATATATATATATATATATATATATATATATATATATATATATATATTAACAAGTATGGCAGTAAAATATTTTTATATATAGCAGGTTCCAATAAATTCAGATATGATAATAATAAGTTACGAGCGACAATCAAGCTACTACTAAATACACTCCTAATACTTTTTAATATCTTTTCCTATATCTTCTCTTGAAACCAATCCATTACCTAAAACATTTAAATGGTTAGGAACTAATTCATTCCATAACGTAATATGTTTTCCTATTTTTATGTTGAGAACTTGCCATAACAAATTTTCTACTTTCCGTACATTGGATATTTTTACCAGTAAAGAAAAATACATGAGCTATTTATATAACATAACTCTAGTGAAATTATACATCGTATATTCTGAAAGTAACAAGATACATATATTTTGTGAAAAATATAATGTATATTTGAGATATATATACACTATAAATCATGTATTTTCTAAGGAAAATCATGTATATATACATATGTCGCTTATACTCATATTTAAATTTAAATATATATCATCAATATACCATTTATATTTTTCACTAATATAACATATATATTTGTATACATTATGTCTATATGATAAATTTATCTGATATATTTTGTTTCTACACACATATTAATGGCATATTAAAATTTTAGATTTTTTTCTGATAAGGAATTTGCTAGTAATATACTTTGAATAATACATGTTGTGTGTGAGAGAGAGAAAGAAATAAATGTCGAGAAGAGGAAAAAATTGAAAAGAAAAACTCAGTTGAGTTATTGTAGATTCAATTATAATATCGAAGGCTCCACGTGAGATAAATTAGCTGCAGTACTTGTATACGACCAAAATTGGTGAGTCTGATTTTGAGGTCACTGTGGCATTCCGCGCCCTACTTCAAGAAGCTTGGGACAGAGTTCAAAGCGTGGCCCGAGGTGCACCCCTCGAGGGAGCATATCGAAGGTTCCATATGTTTGATCTCGGGGCAGTACAAATCGATGACCGTCATGAAAATGCAGGAAATTCTTAAGGGCACGTGGTTAGAGCTGACCAAGTCTGCAAGAATAGTACATGTCCGTACTGAGCCATTAAATAGTTGTATCAATAGCATTACCTTGTCATAATTATACATGTACTATGTTAGGATTCCCTCTTCCTATATAAAGGGGACCCTTGTCATTTTGTAAGGGCGACGAATATATTGAAACACATACATCGAATAACATAGAACATTCTCTGCTTTTTGCCTAAACGTGCTGAAACATTGTCTGTTTGATTTATTTCCTTCATTTATTACCTTTTTCAATTGTTCTTCATTTATTGCTCATCATTCATCATTAAATGCTATCCCGAGGCCCCTCATATCACTATTCCTTCATCAATTATTCATCATTAAGTGTTATATTCAGGCCTCGAGGTCCAATTTCGGCCAGTTCGAGACCCAGCCTTGTGGCACACTTGGTTTGCGTGTCTCATTCCTTTTATCTATACTTAGCATCTATTATCTAACAACTAGTATTGAAATAAATCACATATTTTTAGAAATCCCTAAGATCAAATATAATTGTTAATATCATTTATAAGGTAAGAAATACTATTTAATTGTGATTTTTAGATCCCATAATTTATGTCTTTCGTTCACTCATGAATGTTGTGCCTAAATTTTACAATATGCTAGTATTGTAAAAAAAAAAAGTTGTTATTTGTGGAATAAATTAAAATTTGTTATAAAATAGCGACTATAAAGTAAATAAACTAAAGATAAGTGTAGAGAGAAACTGATATATTATTGAACTTTCAAACTAATGTACATAATGAACTGAAATCTCCTCTATTTATAGAAGAAAGGAAGCTTTTGTGTAAGCTGCTACTGCAAGCTGCTGTGTAAGCTGCTTGTAAGCTGCTACTGTACCAGATGTAGATAATCTTCTTCCGGGGGTAATGTTTATCCATAACGGAGTACCAAAATGATAAGCTTCTTCAGGAGGCTTATTTCCAATAGAGTACTAAATAGATAAACATATTTACGGCAGTGTCCCATATGGATAAGCTTCTTCAGGAAGCTTATTTACAACGGAGTACTAAATGAACATCCATTATATAATATATATTTATAACACTCCCCCTTGGATGTTCATTAAAAGATAATGTGCCTCATTAAAACCTTACTAGGAAAAATCTCGTGGGAAAAAAATCTTAGTGAAAGAAAAAGAGTACACATATTTAGTAATATGCATTGCTAGGTGCCTCATTAAAAACCTTATAAGGAAAACCCTGTGGGAAAAAATCTTAGTAAGGAAAAAAGAGTGCATCGCGTATTTTACTCCCCCTGATGAAAACCTTGTTTCAAATATTTGAGTCTCCGCATTCCAATCTTGTATACCATCTTCTCAAAAGTTGAAGTTGGCAAAGATTTAGTGAATAAATCTGCCGGATTGTCACTTGAACGGATTTGTTGACATCAATGTCACCATTTTTTCTGAAGATCGTGTGTGTAGAATAGTTTTGGTGAAATGTGTTTCGTTCTATCACCTTTTATAAATCCTCCTTTCAATTGGGCTATGCATGCACATTGTCTTCGTATAAAATTGTGGGTCTTTTCTCACGTTCCAAATCACATTTTTCTCGAATAAAATAAATTATTGATCTCTTGCTTCATGAATAGCTATTATCCCAGCATGATTTGAAGAAGTAGCAATAGATTGCTTTGTGGAACGCCATGATATGACAGTACCTCCATAATTAAATACGTACCCAATTTGAGATCGAGCTTTATGGGGATCAGATAAATAACCTGCATCTGCATAACCAACAAGATCTGCATTATCTTTGTTAGCATAAAACAAACTCATATCAAGAGTTCCCTTTAAATATCGCAATATATGCTTAATCCCGTTTCAATATGGCGTAGGAATATCATGGCTTTGGCACGGTCTTGGTTTGATGCTTGATTGTTGTCCTTGATGGTGTCTGTCAGACCAATCGCATCAAGATGAATTTCAGCATCAAGCACCCAAGACATGTAGCTTTTGCCCGATATATCCAGGGCTACGAATTCAAGTTTAGAAAGATTTGACATTATTTAGAAAAAGAAAGTTCGTACCTTTGATGCTTTCAAAGTATTTGCTCGAGATGGCAGAGTCTCGTGCTGATAAAGTGTTATAAAATAACGACTGTAAAGTAAATAAACTAAAGACAAGTGTAGAGAGAAACTGATATATTATTGAACTTTCAAACTGATGTACATAATGAACTGAAATCTCCTCTATTTATAGAAGAAAGGAAGATATTGTGTAAGCTGCTACTGTAAGCTGCTGTGTAAGCTGCTACTGCAAGCTGCTGTGTAAGCTGCTACTGCAAGCTGTTGTGTAAGCTGCTTTTAAGTTGCTTCTAAGCTGTTACTGTACCAGATGTAGATAATCTTCTTCCGGTGGTAATGTTTATCCATAACGGAGTACCAAAATGATAAGCTTATTCAGGAGGCTTATTTTCAATAAAGTACTAAATAAATAAACATATTTACGACAGTGCCCATATAAATAAGCTTCTTCAGGAAGCTTATTTATAATTGAATACTAAATGAACATTCATTATATAATATATATTTATAACAAAATTAATGTTCTTTTTTAAATACTTTTTGGAAAGGAATTAGGCGTGTAGAAATCTCTTAAGATTTTGAACAGTAGAAAAACTTTAAAAGACGACAAAGATGCCGTACTATATATGTTCGTTTAGGACTCTATTTAACTTTGGTCCGCATGTTCGTAAATTTGCGAAAAGGTCACTCAAATCTGTAGAATCCCCTTTTGGGTCCTCCTCAAATACCCTCGTACATGGCATTCATGTCTTTCATTGCCCAGTAAGTCTTCATAGCGTCATGCTTGGACATGGTTGTACCTGATTACTACATTCCTCTTCTATATGAAACTAGACGAGGAAAGGTATTACAATTTTATTAAAATTATTATTTGTTGGTGTTTAGTTAATTTTTGGATAAATAAATAATTATTATTATATCCAGTTAATTATGGATAGAGAATGATATTGGGGATCACAGTTTACAATTAATTTATTTTAATAATTTACATAAAAGTAAACTATAAATTATAACTATTAAGTTGTTCCAGTTAACATAAAAAAGATTTCGTGATATAATACTCACTTTAAACTCTAGTTGATGTCAAACACAAACATCAAATTGAAAATTTGATATCAATGGTATTAGGAAAAATACATAAGTTACTCAATGAATTATGCATCAAATCCTTGTTATACACACCAAAATTATCTTACACACTCAACCTTTTCAGCGTGTGTCTAAATACACACCTCTTTTTTTTTTACCAGTTTAAAAAAAATATGTGGAATGTCACGCACCAATAAGACCATGACACGTATCATTATTATTTTTTTAAGAAAAAATATTTAAAATTACTCTTATACCCCCAATTAAAAAATCCTCTAACATCTCCATCTTCTTTTGCCTTCCGGCACAGTTGACACCATTGGAAAAAGTCATTGTCATTGCTTCTTAACTTTCACGCAGATTCAATTTCTATAATAAACTCAAGGCCAAGAATGAAAGAGATGAAACTAAAATTGTAATTATTCCGTTCTCCATTTTCTTCCTCCATTTTCAGATCCCATACCACAATTAAACAAAGCAAATCAAAGTCAATTTTTCATTTTCATGAAATTAAACAACTTCAGTGTGAATAAAATCTCAAATCCCCCTTATACGACAAAAATTGAGTTGGTGACTTTATCATTTCAGTCAATTCTTATGAAATACAAAGGATTATTTATGTAAAGATTAGATGTTTAGGTGGGTTTTAATGATAGAAAATGAAGCACGAGAAGTTTGGAAGGCAATTTTAGGAAAAATTTACGCTACCTTCATTAAATTTTTCATCATGAATTTTTGTGGATATTATAAATGGCAGAGAAAGAACGAAACAAGAAGGGAGTTTGGGGAAGATCGGAGGAGGGGGGGGTCCTTGTAGTTTGGGGAAGACCGAGATAAAATGGATGCTTAGAAGCTTAGGAAAATATTACTATTATTTTGACACGTGGCACTAAAAATATGAATTTCGAAAAAATATTTACAAGTTTACGCGCTCATTTTTTCTTCTTAAGTACACGCAAGCCACGTAGGAAAATAGGTGTGTATTAGACACGCTTTGGAAATGTTGAGCGTGTCAGATAATTCGAGGTCAGAAAGTGTGTAATAAGGATTTGGTCTATATTTCAAGGGGTAACATATGTATTTTACCATGGTATTATTTTCCACTATATTCGAATATTTTACAAGAGAATACATTAAAAAGCTACAAGTGTTATCTATATTAATAATTTTCTAGAATAAAAAGCATATCAATCTGTTTGTAAACTAATCTTGAATATATCTAAATTGGTCTCGCAAGTATTTCAACAGTGAAAACAATCAGCTACTTGATGAAAGTTTAAACGAACAACATCATTATTTACAATAGGATAAAAGATGAAAAAAATTATAATTTTATATCTCGTATACATCAAAATTAAGAGAAGTTCTTAATTTTTGCATTCTTAATGAGGCAATTTACTACTTCAAACAAAGAGAATAATAGGCATTAAAATAAATATGAACATGATATAAATTGTAGTAATTCAATATAGTAGTTCAAATTATATTTTGTTATAACTCGTTTAAATTGATATTAACTGGTGATAGAATAATAAACATTTGATAGAATTCTATATAAAATATATAGATTTTTATGTTTTCCTCAATTTAAGGAGATTAGAGAATTTTTTTAATGGAATTATCATGTGTTAATTTTCATAATGAAACAATATAAAAATTATAACAATTAATGTTTAAGACAATTTGTTGATAGTTGAAAACTTATCATGGAAGAATAGAGTTCAAACCATATAGATTAAATTATCATGTCAATTAAGTATGTAAGATATAGCCTCCTAGTACAGTAGGAACAAATCTCATTACTTAAATTAACTTTTAAGTTTTAACAAGCTATATTTTTTTAAATTACTTTTTTTGAATATGAAAATATTTAGTTTGAAATTGCCTTCAAATAGTATGGAAGATGAAAACCGTTTAACTTTTATTTTCAAATTGCTTTAAGATAGTATGAACAAAGATGAAAATCTTGTAAATATCGGTACTTCTTTTTGTTGCGGTATTATTTAAAAATTAATTTTACTTTCTCTATGGAAACTTCTAGTTGAATAAATAAAATAAATACTTTTTCAAAATGAGAAAAAAGTTGAAAATGAGCATTTGTATTGTACAAGCAGCCTAATCAACACATGTATAATACATTTAAAAGAGAGTCGTGGCTAGAGGAATATGGGGTCCACGATGTATCAAGATGACATAGTTTTGCATTTAAGAAATGTAACTATGAAATGACATATATACCCTTGGTCAATTATTTTTCTTTTTTTATACAATAGAAATTTAGATGGATCGTACGTGATGAGCTTTATTAAATATGCTTGTCAAAGAAAATGAGACTAAAAAAGCCATTGAATATTCTGCAGTGACTTAATGTGATTGTTGTATCAATAAGAGGAAATTGTTATAGCACCGAATCAACAATTTGGGTACTTCCTAGTAACATAAGCAGTAACAGAGGTACTTGTAGCAGATTCGGATGTTAAAGGGCCATTGTTACGAATATTACTGATGACATAGGTGACACCTTGGCAGCCACAGAGGACAAGAATAATCAACCTGCTGCCACTGAAAGTTAGCGGATTTTGTTGTTGGTGGTGCTCAAAAAATGAAACCAAAATAGGCATATCATTTTTGGATGGTTGATGCTCTTTTATTTTTGTTTCCTTTTGCAGGGTAAGTCATAATACAAACTAATTTATGTTGTGCTGAAAACCTTTCTTACTATTTTAATGTTAAAGGCTTAAAGCTAAGCTGTCATCAACTTGGTGCAGGACTACTCTCTTGTAGATTTGTTGCACAGGTGGCAGAATAGAGGGGTGGACATTTGATAATTCGGTTCGGTATTTAAGAATTTCGATTTGGTATTTCGGTATTCGATTTATCAGTTGTGTATACCAAATACCGTACCAAAATATGGCTTGTGCCTATTCAATTATATATCTCTTAAGGTTGAAAACATACGTTTCAACTTTTGAAACCAATACAACTAGTATTATTTACTAGCACTTGACTAAATACGGAGGCAATGCAAGGAAGCATCTTATAATACCATTGGCTAATGCAAGAGAAAAAGTTGCACCTAAGTATTACAACTTACACGTAAAAAGCAACAATTCTTTTTATGCTTCTACTATAAAACCATACTTTATCCTAAAGCAAAAAGAAGGATAGTTGAACAGTTCATTCAAGCTCAATGCCAAAGATAGTTGACTGCCTATACAGTATACACTTTTTATCTATGCTCCAAATTTTTTAGAAGTTCTTAATCTGCTTGGTGGAACCTTGCTAAAGCCTAAGGGTGAGGAATTAGGGAATTTGAACTTTTGAGGTGTGAGCTTAAAGTTATTGGGCTAAAAAACAAAAATAAAGTTGAGCTTGGACTAAACTATTTCGGTATTTGCCCCTAGGGCCTAGCTAAAGTGGCAAAGGGTGGTGGATTTGTGTCTTAGGTCACAGGTTCAAGCCCCCACACCATGCAAAGCAAAGTCTGGTATTTAAGTGGAGAAGGTTAGAGGGGCGAGCCCATTATCCACCGAGTTTCGAAAGCTGCGGTTGGTCCAAAGGATCGGCCCCAGACGGATTTCTCGGTCATCGGAAAAAAAAAAAAAAACTATTTCGGTAGTTCGGTATACCGAAATACCGAAATATCAAAAACCCAATATCGAACCGAAATAACCGAAATAAATCGAAATACCAAAAAAACCGAAACCAAAATACTAAATTAATTCGGTTCGATTTGGTTCGGAATTCGATTTTTTGAATTTTATGCCCCTAAGAATGGTAGGCTTCCTGTTGATGTAACTTATGTAATAAGGTTAAGCATATGCAATTTCTTCATTATATTATACTATTTATTTGCTATTGGAAAATCAGTTATCGTGGAAATACTTACTATAAAATATTACTACTTGTTATCATGTAAAATTAGCTTCTTTGTTTAACGACTGCCACGATCGAGGTCCAGACGCTCATGTGATTCGGTTACTGGAAAGGCTTGGAATTCATACTATTATTTGCCAACAACTATGGGGAGGAGAAGAGAAGTAGACTTGCTAGATATATGTGTGGCAATATTTTAAAGTCCCTTGTTGATAAATGTCTTGAACAAGATTATGTGGAAGCTTTTCTAGAGGCATTAGAAAGATGGTAAAATACATTTGTAAAGTGACAAAATCTATCAGCCCTTTTGATGGGTTTATAGTACCTTAGCTTTATGTTTTGATGATCTAACAAATTTACTGTTAAAAATCAAATAAGGAACCCGATACACATTTGGTACACAGCTCAAACATCGGACTCAAGCTAATGAGAGTTGCTATGACTTCAGAAGATAAAGAATCAACTCAGGGACCTGATCCCCTTGAGTTCCTCTGGCAACAGTACGAAGTTAACTCTCCATAGCTGGAAAGTGACTGTCTGCATTGTACACGCAAACAGTACTGTACAGTGCAACAGTCACTTCCATTGGAAAGGACCTTGTACCAACCAAGTGATTACATCATTCAAGTGATGTCATCCAAGTTGTATTAACATTAACATTACAACAAAACATCACTTGAACACTTGAGAATTTATTCAAGCACTCCAAGCATCTGATAATCAAGTATTCATTTCTCAAGTGCATCAAAAACAAAGTACAACACTGTTGTGGACCAGTTCCTACAACAAGTCTTTGTATGTCCTTAGTTGAGTTGTAACTTTGTAATTATTCTTCATTGAAATTCCTACTTTGCTTATCTATAAGCATTAATTAGGAACCCTTTGTAAACCATAAACTTTAGTGTTTGTGTCGTGACTAGAGTTAGTCATGAGTTGAAGTCTTTATAATAGATGTATTGCAAAGTGACTTGTAATAGGTGTATTACAAGTTAGTGAGGGATTAAGAGTTTAATTCCTAGGTTGCATAGGTTGTAATCTAAAATATTTCTCCTAGTGAAGTTGAAATCCTACCAGTGTAGGTCGTGATTTTTTGATCCCTTTGAGCAGAGATTTTTTCACGTAAAAATCTCTTGTGCCATTTACTTACTGTTGTGTTAGCTTATTCTGTGGAAACTATCATAGGACCTGGTCTCTATATAGTTTGGTGGACTCATATATTCTATCAATTGGTATCAGAGCAGGTTCTTTCTATCAGGTTAACACCTAGAAAGGATACTCATGGCTGCTCCACCAAACTTCGAAGAAGGTCAGTCTACTTACAAACCACCTAGGTTCAATGTCCAATATTATGGATGGTGGAAGACTAGGATGCATGACTTCATTATGACTGAAGGCTCCGAGCTGTGGGATGTCATATGAGATGGTCCTTTTGTTCCTACAAAAAGGGTCGGAAATCCAGCTGTAACAGTGTCCAAGACGAGGAAAGAGTTCAACGATGCTGACAGGAAAGCTGTGGAGAAAAATTTTCGTGCCAAGAGAACTTTGGTGTGTGGTATAGGTCCTGATGAATACAACAGGATTTCAGCTTGTCAATCCGCAAAAGAGATATGGGAAGCTTTACAAACAGCACACGAAGGAACTACTTAAGTAAAGCAATCTAAGATTGACATGCTCACCACTAAGTATGAGCTCTTCAGAATGAAGGATGATGAATCCATTCAAGATATGCACACTCAATTAACCTCCATCATAAATGAGCTATACTCTCTTGGTGAAATTATTCCAAGGAACAAGATCGTGAGGAAGATTCTCAGTGTTTTGCCTAGCTCCTGGGAGAGTAAGGTGAACTCTATTACTGAAGCAAAGGATTTGTAGGCGCTGACTATAGATGAGTTGGTCGGGAATATGAAGACCTATTAAATGAAGAAGAAGAAGAAGGAGAGTGAGAGAAGAGAACTAAAGAAGGAAAATAACCTGGTACTCAAAGCAGAAAGCAATGACTCGAGTGGCGAGGATAGTGACATGGCTTACTTAACTAGAAGGTTTCAGAAAATGGTTCGAATGAATAGAGGTATACCAAAGAGGGGTAGTTCTAGCAAGCCAAAGAATTATGACCTCTGTCATAAGTGTGGAAATCCAGATCATTTCATCAAGGATTCTCTCCTGAAGCAAGACCATTTCAAACACAACTCTGACAAAGCAGCAAAGAGGAACCCGATTCCTGATAAACGCTTCAAAAGAAAGAAAGTCATTGATAATATTGTGAAGCAAGCTCTTGCAGCATGGGGAGATTCTTCCAGTGAGTCTGAAGAAGAAAATGATGCAGGTGACAGTTATATGATGGCAGTTGAAAGTGAAGCAAATGAGTATGATTCAATATTTTCTTTGATGCAATTAGACGATGATGAAGATGATGACAATGATGAGGTAAACTTTCGGGATGTTCAGAGAAATCTGAAGTCCTACTCTCCTAAAAAACTCATGTCATTAGCTAATGTGCTAATTGATGCTTACCATAGTCTCGTAAATGATAAGTATTCGTTAACTATGGAGTTAGGAGATACGGAGCAAACTAGAGATAACTTGGTAGTTTGTGTTGTTGACCTGAAGGAAACAATAGATAATTTAAAAAATGAAAAGGAGGTTCTAGCTGAAAAAATCACTAGCATAGAACACGAAAGAGATGATCTAATGGTTGTAGTTGGTTGACTTAAAAGAAACCATTGAGAATGTCAGTAAAGAAAAAGATGCCTTAGTAGAGAAAGTTGTTGTTATTGATCAAGAAAGAGATGACCTCTTAGTGGTGATTCTTGACTTAAAGGAAACAATAGAGGAACTTAAAATTCAAAGTAGGCCTGAAAATCTTGAAAAGGGAAAAGAAGTTGCAAGTGAGGCACACATTAATCTTGTAAACAAGTTGAATATGGTGAAAACTAGATTATGTGCTGAACTTGAGAAAAATAGACAGCTTCAAGCGGATTTAGAAAGAGTGAAAAATGATCTAGAAAAATCTTTTAAGTGGACCTGGTCCTCTAATGCTATTATTGCCATGTATGTTAACAATGGTGGAGGCAGGCAAGGAATAGGTTTTCAAAGGGAGAAAACTCCCTACAACCCTCATAGCAAGTATGTCACTGTACCCGATAATTAGCTATGTACCCACTGCGGTAGCAATGGGCATTTTAAAGAAAATTGCGTGGCTAGGGTTTAGTCTCTTCAGAAAAACAAAGTCTTTACTGAAAGAGTGACTACTGATAGAGGACCTGGGTGCCACTCATAAAAAAATCATATTACCTGCATGGACTAAGAGAGCACCTAAATCTAACCCTTGATTTCCTTGTGCAGGGAACAGTGAAAGGAAGCAGTCAACAATGGTACATGGATAGTGGATGCTCAAAGCACATGAATGGAAATACCATGGACTTTCTTTCACCTGAAAGGAGGGAGTGTATCCTTTGGAAATAGGAAAAAGAGGTACATTCTTGGTGTTGGAAAAATTGGAAAATTACTCACTCAATTGAGAACGTGTACTATGTCAATGGTCTTAAGTACGGTCTCTTGAGTGTTTCTCAAATATGTGATAAAGGAAACAAAGTGGAGTTATTGTCAAAGATATGCACAGTTACAAATCGCGTAACTGGTGAAGTGGTACTTGTGGCCAAAAGATACAAGAATATCTACATTGCTGATTTCGAGTCCTTACAAAGTGGTGATCTGAGCTGCTTGAAAGCAGTTGATGATGATGCTAAACTGTGGCACAGAAGGTTGGGGCATGCAAGCTTCTCTCTACTGAACAAGCTGGTCCAGAATGACCTGGTTCGTAGTCTGTCCAAGTCAAAGTGCAAAGAGCACAAAGTGTGTGATTCCTGCGCTAGAGGAAAACATGTAACGTCTTTATTCAAGCCCAAGAAGGATGTCAACACATCAAAACCACTCTATCTCCTTCATATGGATCTATGTGGCCCTATGAGAGTGCCAATCAGGGAGGAAAAAGATACATCTTTGTGATAGTATATGACTACTCCAGATTCACTTGGACTCGGTTCCTCAAAACCAAAGATGAGACCTTTGAAGGTTTGTAGCCTTTATGAAGAAGATTCAAGTAAAGATGGAATCAAAAGTAGCATGCATTAGATCAAATCATGCAACATAATTCGACAATGCTATGTTTGATGAATTCTGCAATGATAATGGCATCACCCACAACTTCTCAACCCCAAGAAATCCACAAAAAAATGGAGTTGTGGAAAGGAAGAACCGAACTCTTGAAGATATGGCAAAGACAATGTTGATCGATATTGGGATTGCAAAGAACTTCTGGGGAGAAGCTATCAACATTACCTGCTACTTGGTGAACAGGTCCATGATCAGGTCTCTCTTGAACAAAAATCCCTATGAGTTGTTGAATGGAAGGAAGCCCAAGCTGACTCACTTAAGAACATTTGGTTGCAAATGTTATGTCCTCAACGATGGAAAGGATCAGCTTGGAAAATTTGATGCCAAGAGTGATGAAGAAATTTTTCTGGGGTACTCTTCTCAAAATAAAGCCTACAAGGTATACAACAAGAGGACATAGTGTGTTGAGAGAGTGTTCATGTGATGTTTTTCGCGCCCCCTCTTTCCTCGCCGAGATCGGGTTTATGACATTCGGTTGGGACAACTCTTTCATTTTGGGAAAGGGGTTTGTGTTTTTGAGATTCGCCACCTAACGATTTTAAAAGGTGCGTTAGGACACCAAAGGGTTCATTTAAAACTACGTTGTTAACCAGAGATAGGGTAAGGGCTTAAAATTATCCTAAGAGGAAGGTGTTAGGCACCCCTCAGGATCCACAAGTGTGGTTCCCGACCAAACAGCTTTTGTGAATTTGTACGACTTAGCAAATAAACAAATAAAGGATCAAATAAAAGAGGATTTAAGTCTTAAGCAAGCAGATGTTTGAAAATAGTAAAGAAGGTTAGATTTTGAAAAGGATTATCGATCGAAGCATATAAAGGGTATCATAGGTTTATAATAATATGGNTGGTATTAGCGCACCGGTCATCATATCCATATTCTACCCTTTCCCACCCCGTGAAAGTAACTAAATCGAGTGTTGGTCTCGACCTCTATTGCATACTGTTACCCGTCCCTTCCTATCAGTCCCAGAGGAATTTAGGACTTCTATCCTATAAGGGATGTTCTAGGAAGACCCTCATGTTTAAAGGGAAAATACTAAGGCGACAGATAAGAACATGTAGGACTGCAATTAGGGGGGACACATAAAAGCAGAGAAAGGGCACAAGTATACCTCCACAGGTAATACACATAAACAACATGACTCATACACAGTTAAGGTCCAGATTCAGGTTCAGATCCTAAGCATGGTATCTAAGTGATAACACAAAGACAGATTTATTGCATAACTCAGAGAGGAAGTCTTAATCAGGCATGCCTACTGGTTTTAAGCATGCTGACAGTTGGACACTAATCACAAAGGACAGTTCTGATTTTATTTCTTTAACTGATTTCCTAAGGCTTGCCTAGGTGTAAAATAACATGCATCAGTAGTTAGACTAGGTGTTGTTAAGCGAGTATGAATGAAATCCTAAGACATGGTATCTAATGCACAGGTAGGGATGCAGAATACAGAATCCTAAGCAGGATTTCTAAATGCACAATAATTACAGCATTAAGTACGATTTCAGAATATGCAAGAGTGGCAGTTTATTTTCGTGTCGTTTATCCTAAACAGGATCTCTAAGTGCGCATAGCAATATGAAACATGATTTCAGAAGATACCAATTATTAACATTATTTACCCTAAGAATTTTCTAAGTGATGAATGACAGTACTGAAACAAGATGCTGAAACAGTGTTCATAAAGCCTAAATAACATGATTGCATGATATGCTTTGCACATGTTGATCCTAAATATGATTCTATTGCGCAAATAAGGAATGTAAACCTAATAGCATGGTTTCTACCCTTTAATATTTATAACATGCATAACTACCCTTTTCCCTTTGCACTATCCATCCCCAATAGTTGTTTACAAATAGTTATTACAGGCCATTTGTATAAATTACATAATTGAAATAAGAAAAGAAGTTATGATATAGGGAGTCTACTGATAGGCCCAGAATCTCCAGAATCCTCATTGCCATTAGTTCATAGCCTTTCATACAAATCCAGGTGTGTCAGAGTTCCCTAAGGATCTCAAGGGATCCCCGGCAGTGCTCACACCCAGATTTTCATAACCAAATTGAGTAAGTGCAGTGTGGAATGGCCAACCTTTGTGTGTCAAAGTTCATAGGGAGCTCAAGGATCCCAAAGCAATTCTCACACTAAGGGGGCAAAACTTAAAGGTCTAGGAGTATAGTGAGAGTGCTTGACATAGTTTTGAAAGAGTTGAGTTGGAAAAAAGTTTGAAAATGAGTAGTTTGAAATAAGTTTTGGAGAACAGGGGATTTTGCTTTTAGGGATTAGGACAATCAACAACTCAGAACCACATCAGCATGCATAGTACAAGGAAGCAGTCACAAACAGGGAATAAGGGATTGGGGACAAGTAGGCTGCTCATGAATTAGATTTGCATACAAGTTAATACTAAGGTATCACAGAACTTTAACAACCACATAACAGTTTTCATGAAGATGTTCAGGCCAGAAACTTAACGGAATCAGATTGAGANAAAGGGTTACAACATATGTTCAGAATTAAATGTAACTAAGTGACACAAATACATGCTTATAGTGTGCTGGGGATCAGGGGTAAGGAAGAGTCCTAGTGAAACATATAAGAAGGCAGTAAAACATGCTGAAACTAAAGGGGAAAGGATAATCATGTTGGTAAAACAACAAATTGGCATGCTAATTGCAAGGTAGACCGCAAAACCACAAGTAGAAGCATAATAGAAACAAAAGGAATTGCAATATTAAAATAGGCAAATTGTTTTTTATGCTTTAATTTAAACTGAAAAATATACCAGTTAAATGAGAGAATAAGTGCAGAGTGAGGAGCAGTAGAGTGAAGAATAGTAGAGTGTATAGTTGCTCAGTCTTGGCTTGCAGCTGACTGAGAATAGCAAGTAACCAGCAAGAATAACAAGAGAGAATGTATATGTGTGTGAGAGAATTCAGAACAGTGTATTGTTCGTGTGTTTGGAAAATAAGAGGCTTGGGCATATATAGATTTTAAAACAGTAGTAAATAAGGTGCAAACTAAATTCAGGCAGTAATCAAAGGGATTCATAATCAAAGGGATTCATAATCAATCAGTATTAGAATAGTATGGGTACTTCCTTAATTAAGGGAGTTAACTCTCAAACGGTAAGAAAATGTTACAAGTAAGGAGGAATCATGAATAGAAAATAAGGAAAGATTTCATACATAGTAACCAGAGAGTAGGGAATTGGGGGCAGGTTCATTAAAGCACTACTGTAAGAATCAATTAATAGTAATAAATCAAGAAATAACTAATAGTCATAAAGATTATCACAGGAAATCAATTAAAGGAAATCAATCACAGGAAATTAGTGATTCAAAATAAGAGTAGTAATGATTTAATAATCAACATAGGTTATACAAAGTAAAGACATAATAGGAGAGAGTCAGAAACCCTAGTGATTAAAACAGGGTAAAATCACACGGAATTAGGGGTTTACATAGGACGATGACTTGAATCACTGAATAAGTATAATATAAGCAGGAAAGACAAAGATTTAGAGCTATCAATAAACAATGAATAGAGATGAGTCACAGATTAGGCATGTTAATAGCAACCAGAAACCCTAACAAGAAATATGGGGTAAAACATCACGAAATCACAGAATAATCAAGAGAACAGAGTGAACACAATAGAACAAATGAACACATCGTTGTAAACAAACTCAGAGCCATAGGTAAAAGCTAAGACTTTAGGGTTTTTTTTTTAACGAAATAACTCAGACATGGAAAGGGGAAGCTTAAACATAACGAAAGTCACACAATAATACTTAAAATTTGAAAGGTAATCGTTTTTGAAAAAGGGGTTTGAAACCCTAGTTTGAAGATGAAGAGTTATCTAAGAGAAATCGGAAAATCCTTTTGGGGGAAACAACAATAAACTCGTATAGATCTATAACAAATCTAAAAGAAAAATCGGAAAATCTTAAGTTTTAGGGTTTCAGAGAACCCAGAGAAAAAAGAGAAAAATTTAAAATTTCACCGACTTTAGCCGGAGAGGTCATAGATCTTACTCAGATGACCGGGGGTGGCCGAAATTGGCATGAGAACCCATGGGGTGAGTGAACCGCCTTCTGGTTCCTCTGAGGGCTTCAAGTTGGTGACACCCGACATAGAAGGAGAGCCATAGGCTGGGGGTGGTGGTGAGATCATCATGGTTACTGGCAAAGCAACGGCCAGAGAAGGGGGCTAGGTTTGAGAGAGATGAGGGAGAGGAGAGGGTTTGAGGCGGAGGAGTGAGATGATAGAATGAGAGGGGGGAAAATAAGGGTTTGGGGTAGTCGTTTAGGGTTAAATATGGTAGGTAGAGATCTGGGCCGTTGATTTGAATTAATCAACGGCTCAGATTAAAAAGGGGAATTGGGTCAGGTAATGTAGGAATTGGGCTTGGAGGGGTCTGTTGGGTTATTTGGATTGGGTATTGGGCTGGGTTATTATATTAATTAATTGGTTTAGGGGTCCAGATTAATTAGGCTAGAATAATAAAATAAAAGTGGCTAATTGTTAAATACCCCATAAAATAGATAAATAATTTATAAAAATGGCTCATAATTATAAAAAATGAAATTGACGCTTAATAGAGTGAAATTAACGTAATTAAATAATATAAAATGATGAATTATTGAATAAAAATGGTATAAAATGTACATTTAGGCTATAACTGCAAAATTGTTATAGCTATAGCCAAATAATGTCAAATTGGCTAATTTGTGATATAATTAAATGCTAATAGGATTAAAATCATATATTGAGCTAGGAAATATTTTGAAATTACTTATAATATAATTTATGAATAATTATTGAATTTAAAATACTGAATAAATTACAAAAGAAATTAATAAAATATGAAAATTATGGAAAAATACCCGTTATTATAAAAAGTGATTTTGAAGGAACATATGCAAAATTTTAAAATAGTTTGAGGAAAAATTGGGTATGAACAGCTGCCCCTCTTTACCCGGGAAGGATGAAGGAGTTGTCGGGTAAAGTTATGATGGCCAATTTTGACCGAATTAAATGGTTTGGAGAGATTCCGATCGCACCCTAGTTTCTGAGTTGCCTACATATCCCTGGTTTTACAGGAATCAGGACGTATGTAGTTCAGGAGTCATCGGTGAAGTATACCGACAGAGTTTTACAAGAACGGACGCAAAATATAGGGTTTAGGTGCACAAACGGCTTACGAGGTTGTTGGGAGAACTGGAGCGGGACCGCTTCTTCCGGGATGGTAGTTTGCTCGCCGAATTACCTGCAAATAAATTACAAGCATATATTGTGCATAATTTAAACATGATGCAAATTTCCGTTGGACCATGAATGATGTCTTTGGATGGTTAAGGATGACGTCCTCAGACCATGACGTCCTGGGCTATGAATTACTTGATGCAGGATTCGCAGGCCATGAAAATGATGTTCTTGGGCCATGAAAATGGTGCCTCCGAACGATGACGCCTTTGAATAATGATATGCAGAGGTTGGGAGAGATCCTCAGGCCATGTCATGGTGTTCTCGGGCCATGAAAATGGTGCCTCCGAACGATGACGCCTTTGGATGGGTTGGCGATATTTCAGCCCATGCAGATGCAGTAAAATGATGCTGACGAGATAGAGCTTAGTCTTGCGAATAAAAGGGTAGAGCTTAGCCCGAAAGGAAAGCGAAGTAACTAGTGCTTGAGACAACGGTTAGTCTCGAAAGGTAAATTGGAGGCAGAGCTTAGCCTCAGAAGGCAGAATGGTAGCCTTATGCAATGCAGATGGAGACAGCGTTTAGCCTCGGAAGGCAGAATGGTAGCCTTATGCAAAGATGCAAATGCAGATGGAGACAGCGTTTAGCCTCGGAAGGCAGAATGGTAGCCTTATGCAATGATGTAGATGGAGGTAGAGCTTAACCTCAGAAGGCAGAATGGTAGCCTTATGCAAAGATGCAAATGCAAAGGTAGGTAGAGCTTAACCTCGCAAGGCAGAATGGTAGCCTTATGCAAAATGTAGATGGAGGTAGTGCTTAACCTCGGAAGGCAGAACGGTAGCCTTATGCAAGAAAGAAAATGTAGGTAGGAATTCTTAGCTGGTGACGAATTGCGCCATTGGGATTATTGAGAGCATTGTGACTGCGGAGTATTGAGGCATGTGCGAACGTCGGCAAGTGCAGCAGTTTTGAGAGTCGTATTTTGGGACAACGTTTGTCCCCTGGGCGGACAGTTTGTTTAGGGGTTTTGAAACCTTAGTGCCTGCAACCAAAGAAAGATCGTGAGTTCTGTAAACGGGGGGTTTAGTTCGTATCCCCGCTGGATTTTCTTGACTTGTTGGGCTCGATCTGATGATACTGTCTATATTATTGGGGTACCGTTGCTAAACAAAGTTGTTTCAAAAACAAACATGCATGATTTTGGAAAAGCATAATGTATAATTAAAAAAAATAATTTTGGGATGAACCGACGACCGTGACACGGCTCGGGACATTGCAACCTCTCCTGCTATGGAATTTTGAGGGTCCTCCTCAAAATTCTGCCCCAGTTTGATGGGTGAATGCTTCTTATTGTTGCTCATGCGGCGATTGGCTGATCTTGCTTCAGGATTTTGAGGGCCCTCCTCAAAATTCTGCCCCAGTTTCCAATTGCAGGGAAAAATAAATTTTTTATTGAATTGTGACCGAACCCATAGGGATGCCTATGTATCCCCTCTTAAACGGGAGTCAGGTCAGGCGTAGTTCAATTTACATCATTGAGAAAGCATAAAGATTACACATAGTAGCGTTTGACTGCATCTGAATTGATTGGCTTTGGCCAGACTTCTCCGTCCATTTCTGCGAGTATAAGTGCTCCTCCTGTCAGTACCCGGTGAACCACATACGGACCCTGCCAGTTGGGAGAGAACTTCCCTTTGGCTTCATCTTAATGTGGAAAGATCTTCTTCAGCACCAACTGCCCCTGTGTGAACTGTCTAGGCTTGACTCTCTTGTTGAAGGCTCGGGTCATTATGTTCTGATAGAGTTGACCATGACAGACTACATTCATTCTCTTTCCATCTATGAGGGCTAGTTTCTCATAACGACTATTTACCCATTCTGCGTCGCTGAGCTCAGCTTCTTGTATAATTCTTAGAGATGGAATCTGAACTTCGGCAGGAATAACAGCCTCAATACCATAAACTAGCATATAGGGAGTTGCCCCTGTTGAGGTGAGAACTGTAGTGCGATATCCCAATAAGGCAAATGATAACTTCTCATGGCACTGCTTGTGCTTGTCTATCATCTTTCTTAGTATCTTCTTGATGTTTTTGTTGGTGGCTTCTACAGCTCCATTCATCTGAGGTATGTAAGTTGTGGAATTCTTGTGTTTGATCTTGAAAGCCTCGCACATAGCTTTCATCAGGTCACTGTTGAGATTGGAACCATTGTCGGTGATGATTGATTCAGGAATCCCGAATCGACAAACAATACGGTCGTGGACAAAGTCTACCACAACTTTCTTAGTCACTGCTTTGTAGGATGCTGCTCCGACCCATTTGGTGAAATAGTCGATGGCTACCAGAATGAACCTGTGTCTGTTGGAGGCGGCATGCTCGATTGGTCCAATAGCGTCCATGCCCCAGGAGGCGAACGACCATGGTGAGTTGGTTGCGTTGAGCTTGTTTGGAGGTATCTTTATCATATCTGCGTGTATCTGACAATAGTGGCATTTCCGGACATACTAGATGCAATCTGTTTCCATAGTCATCCAAAAGTAACCAGCTCGGAGTATCTTCTTTGCCAGAACAAAACCGTTCCTATGCGGGTCACAGGTCCCAGCATGAATCTCCTCTAGTAGCTTGGATGCTTCCTTTTCGTCGACACAACGTAATAATCCCAAATCGGGAGTCCTCCTATATAGGATTCCTCCGCTGTGAAAGAACTTGTTGGATAGTCTTCAAAGTGTGCGTTTCTGAGTGGGATTCGCAAGCTCTGGGTATTCTCCTTTTGAAAAATACTCCATGATGTCATGAAACCAAGGATTTCCGTCTGCTTCCTCTTCGACATGGGCAAAATAAGCTGGCTGATTGTGGATGTTTACGGGAATAGGATCAATGAAATTCTTGTCTGGTTGCTGGATCATTGAGGACAACGTAGCCAATGCATCGGCGAACTCATTCTGGATTCTGGGGACATGCCAAAATTCCATCTTCGTGAACCTCTTTCTTAATTCCTGTACGTGGTGCAGATACGACAGTATCTTGGAATTCTTGGTAGCCCACTCTCCTTGTACCTGATGTACCAGCAAATCTGAGTCACCAATCACTAACAGCTCCTGGACGTTCATGTCAATGGCCACGTTGAGCCCTAAGATACAGGCTTCGTATTCTTCCATATTGTTGGTGCAGGGGAATTTGAGTTTGGCAAATACCGGATAATGCTGACTGGTTTCTGATATTAGGACTGCTCCAATGCCAATTCCCTTGAAGTTCGCTGCTCTATCGAAGAACATTCTCCAACCGTCATAGGATTCTGCAATGTCCTCTCCTATGAATGATACCTCTTTATCAGGAAAATACATTTTTAGAGGTTCGTATCTCCGTCTACAGGGTTCTCAGCAAGATGGTCTGCCAGTGCTTGTCCCTTGACTTCTTTCTGAGTCACATAGATAATATCGAACTCACTCAGCAGGATTTTCCACTTGGCTAGCTTGCCAGTGGGCATGGGATTCTAAAAGATGTACTTCAAAGGATCCATTCTCGATATGAGATACACTGTGTAGGCACAGAAGTAATGTCTCATCTTCTGAGCTACCGAAGTCAAAGCACAACAAGTGCGTTCCAATAGAGAATATCTGGCCTCGTACGGAGTGAACTTCTTGCTGAGATAATAAATGGCTTGCTCATTCCTTCCTGTTTCAGTGCTGCCCCAGAACGCAGCCGAAAGCTCCATCTAACACTGCAAGGTAGAGTAACAGAGGTCTACCTGGCTCAGCCGGTACTAAGACTGGTGGTGTTGACAGGTATTCCTTGATTTTGTCGAAAGCCTTTTGACAATCATCAGTCCATTTTGTTGCGGCGTCCTTCTTCAGCATCTTGAAGATCGGCTCATAGATAACTATAGACTGTGCTATGAATAGGCTGATGTAATTAAGTCTCCCCAAGAAACTCATCACATCTTTCTTATCCCTTGGTGGTGGTAGTTCTTGAATGTCTTTGACCTTTGACGGATGCAATTCTATCCCTCGACGGCTGACAATGAACCCGAGCAACTTTCCAGCAGGAACCCCGAATGCACATTTCGCGGGGTTCAGCTTCAGATTGTATCTCCGCAACTTTTTGAAGAACTTCCTCAAATCTTCCATGTGGTCAGTGGATTTCCTAGACTTGATAATAACATCATCCACGTATACCTCGATCTCCTTGTGAATCGTGTCTTGGAAGATGGTGGTCATAGCCCTCATGTAGGTGGCCCCTGCATTCTTCAGGCCGAATGACATCATCTTGTAACAGTACACTCCCCACGGCGTAATAAAAGTCATTTTCTCAGCATCTTCCTTATCCATCCAGATCTGATGATAACCAGCGAAGAAATCCACGAATGATTGTAGTTCATGCTTGGCGCAATCGTCAATCAGAATATGTATATTTGGCAAAGGGAAGTCATCTTTCGGACTAGTCTGGTTGAGATCCCGATAGTCGACACAGACTCTGACCTTCCCATCCTTCTTTGGTACTGGTACAATGTTGGCTAACCGTGTCGGGTACTCAACTACCCTGAGAACCTTGTCATTAATCTGCTTGGTGACTTCTTCTTTGATTTTCAAACTCATGTCGGGTTTGAACTTCCTGAGCTTTTCTTTTACCGGTGGATACATTGGATTGGTTGGAAATTTGTGAGCCACAATAGACGTACTTAGACCAGTCATGTCGTCGTACGAACATGCGAATATATCCTCATACTCCTTTAGAAATTCTGCGTATTCTTTCTTTTCTAACGGCGACAAATGAATGTTGATTTGTGTTTCCTTGATGTTTTCTGAATCTCCCAAGTTGATGATTTCAGTCTCGTCCAGGTCGGACTTAGGTCTGTCTCAAAATTCTCAACTTTTTTGACAATCTCATCAGGTATGTCATCTTCTTCTGAATCCACGTCCGTTTGTTGCGTTATCTCGTTGCATGTCACAGTCATCGATTCATCAAGATAGGTAATAGTAATGTTGTATAGGTAAAGTAATGATAGCAATAAATATTGATTCATAAGAAAAATTACAGAATGCTTTTGATAAATTGGATAATTTTTTCGAACATTGAGGATCTTATTGCAGGAATTAAAAAAATGCGAAAAGAGAAAATCATTTTAGTAAATAAAACAGTAAGTAATGCTTGTTTTAGCCTTGCTACCCCGAGGTTCGTCGGTCTTTGGTCGTCCTGACAATCCAGTTCTTATGGAAGGACCTTCCTCCCCCTCCTCCTCAAGAATAACACAGCAGTCCATATCACTGTCCTCCAGAAATAAGTTCCTCATTGCTGCAAGTGCTTCTTCTTCGTCTGATCCATAAATAACGTCAGCATGTTGGAAGGTATGCTCCAGATGCGGTATTGGTTGCTCCAAAGGGTAATAAGGACCGCGCCGTGGTGGCGACCAGTTTTTGAATTCTTCCCAAGTGTATTCGTATCCCAAACCGAAAGTAGTGCCATGCTTCTTGAGTTTAATAGGTTTGGAGATCCCCTGAAGGTTCCTGCCGAGCCCTTTACCTGGCTCGTACCCTCGCCACTTCATCATACTTGCGATTTTACTGTCCCACTATTTTTTTTTTGTCGATAGTGTTGACCTGTTCAATGTGGTGGTAAGTTTCTCCACCCAACTTTCTTCTTCCTTCAATCACCGGACTAGTCTGGCAACTGTAAATAGGGTTGCTACCGTCACCATGAATAATCACCTCTTGGTGGTTCCACTCGAACTTAACTGCCTGATGTAGCGTTGATGCTATGACCCCAGCAGTATGGATCCAGGTTCATCCCAATAACAGGTTGTAGGACGCTGACACATCTATCACTTGGAAGTCCACCTCGAACCAGGTTGGCCCCATTTGCAGGCATAGGTTTATCTCACCAATTGGTGGACCTTTGAGATCCATCGAAAGCTTTCACATTGATTGCTCCATCCTTTATCTCATGCAGCCCTTTACCCAATTTCTTGAGCGTTATCAACGGACAGATGTTAAGACTAGATCCCCCATCGATCAGGATTCTAGTGATAAAATAATCTTCACATTGCACAGTGATGTGCAGTGCTTTGTTATGGCCCAACCCTTCAGGAGGCAGTTCATCGTCATGGAAAGTGGTCTTGTGACTCTCCAACACTTGGCCCACCATATTTGTTATTTCTCCACTATTGATGTTGTTTGGAACATAGGCTTCATTCAACACCTCAATAAAGCATTCATGTGCGTCTCAAATTCTGCAGCAAAGAGAGGATGGGTATTTGCGTTGACATTTTGTTCAGCTGGTCGATGACCGAATACTTCTTGGCTTGTACTTTCCTCCGAAGGTCGTCCGGACCTGTCTCAATAATGGGAGGCCGATTGGAAGCCTGCCTGCTGGATTCATCCAGATGTTCAGGGGTATAGACTCTACCAGTTCATGTTATACCCTGCGCTGCAATAACTTCTTCAGTCTTGACTTTGTCTTTCCTTCTCGCCTCGACTGTATAGTCCCATGGTACAGCATTTGTATAGAAAGGTGGCGTGGTCGATATCGCTACCGTGATTTGCGCAACTACCCTCACTTCGAATGAAACATGTGCCTGGGGTGGCAAGAATGCAACCTCAAATGGTGCAGGTGCATTTGCTGGAGACATGAACTCAACTTCAATCGATATTGGTGTCTTTGCAGGTTATGCTGCTTCAAACTCAATAGGCATGTACATATTTACCTCAACATCCTCATACGGTTGAATTTGGACTATGATCGGGTTGAGAGTGACTGCAGGTTTCTTTGGATTATCGCCTTCTGCGATCAACCTGATTGATTCCTCGGGGTCCCAATCATCTTCTATTTCAATCAAGTGGATGCCTCCACCCTTATGGTCCGGAAGAGGATTGTTGAGGACATTTGGAGCGGATGCCTTTTCCATGATGACTTTCTTGTCGATCATGGATTGTATCTTGTCCTTCAAAGAGCGACATTCATCGATGGTGTGCCCCTTCATGCCGGAGTGGTATGCACTGGACTTGTTTGGGTTGACCCATTGAGAAGGATTCTCAGGGGTTGCAACGGGGATGAGGGTGACATAACCAGCTTTGAGCTTCTCATACAGCTGGTCGATGGGTTCAGAGATGGCAGTATACTGTTTTGGAGATCTGCGATAAAAATTAGGACGAGGTCTAGGGAATTTTTGACGGGTAGGGGGTGATTGGTAATGAGATTGTTGGGAATTGTAAGTGTGTTAGACAGGAGCAGGTTGTGAGTATCTAGGTGAAGCAAGTTGATATGTCGGTGGTGGAGGTGATTGATAAGCTGGTGGTGGAGCTTGGTATGAGGGTGCTTGGTAATTTGGGGTTGGTTGATATGTGAGTGGAAGTGTTGGGTAAGTTTGGTATTTGAGTGGGGATTTGGTTCTTTGTGCAACCATCACGACTCCCGCGTCTCTTTTCTTAGACACACCACCAGACTGCAAAGCGTTGTTTGTAGCTTGCAATGCTTCAAAATTTGTGACCATACCGCTCTTGATACCTTCTTCAATCCGTTCACCTAATTTTATAATGTCGGAGAACTTGTGGTTCTCAATCATCATCAGCCGTTCATAGTACTGCGGGTCCTGGTCCCGGACAAAGAACTTGTTCATCTGCTCCTCTTCTAAGGCGGGTCTGACCTTGGCAGCTTCGGACCTTCAACGAGTAGCGTACTCGCGAAATGTCTCTGTGGTCTTTTTTTTCAAATTCTGAATATAGAAAATGTCTGGTGCATTCTCTGTGTTGAACCTAAATCTGTCCATAAAGTCAGATGCCATGCTCACCCAATTCGACCATTTCTTGGGATCTTGGCTGATGTACCAGGACAATGCATCTCCTTTTAAGCTCCTCGTGAACAACTTCATGCGGATCCTTTCATCCTTCCCTACTCCAACCATCTTGTCAAAATAAGTTCTCAGATGGACCCTTAACTCACCTGTACCATCAAACATTTCAAACTTAGGAGGTTTGTATCCCTCGGGAAGTTTGACATTGGGCTATATGCAGAGTTCTTCATGTTCAACCCTTCGACTCCCTTGATTCCCTCGACGCCTTGAACCCGGCTGGTCAGCTTCCTAAGTTCCTCGGCCAAGTTCTTGATAAGCAGGTCCTTTTCGTCAGACTCAGGTGTGTATGTGATAGGATGAGTGTAGTATGGCATGGTCTCCACGTAGATGGGATTGTTATGGTGGCCTGGTGCATGGGTGTGGAAATGGTCATTTGTGGAGTTCTGAGGTTCTGGGATAAGTAGCGAAGTGTTATTTGGAGTATGGCAGCCATTGCATTGTGCTGGAAGAGTTTGGTTCTTTGGTGGGGTGTCGTGATAATGAGTTGCAGGATGATTTTGCTGCTTTGGGATGTTTTGGGTAGGTGTAGGATTCTTGATGTTGACGTCTGGGAGGTTGAGGGAGAATGACAGGTTTGCCAGATTCCGAACTTGATCAAGCTCTTCTTGAAACTTTAACAACTTCCATTCCAACTGCGACACGGTTTCATTCTGAAGAAGAATACCCTAGCCATCAGTGGCCTCTACCCGTTCAAGCACATTCTCATTTCTGTTGTTGCCTGAATCTTCCATTTTGTTTTTGCCTTTGTTCTTGCCTTTGGGAGGACTAAGAGGAGGAGAGGGTGGATGACCACTGGATCTTGTAAGATAGGACGATGATGCCAGAGTGCACGAACTAACCTTTGGAGAGGGGAATAAATAAATAAGGAAAACGAAAAAAAAGACAAAAGGTAACCAAGACAGTGAGGATTATGAAAAGTATTGCGGTATTTAAACACACAGTGCGGGAATGTAAAACGCGTCCTATTTTGGGGACCTCTTTTGTGCCCGAGGTAGGCCTAGCGACAAATTGATTTGGAGAACTTAAGATGCTAAATGCCTCATTTTATTGATAAGAAAATAGACGAATCCCAAAACGACACTAAATAAATAGGATGTGAAGGTCACTAATGGCCATTGGCCTTATTACATTGATAAAGTAAAAGAAAGACATTCCTATCTACTTGGCCCTAGAAGTCCCTTCCCCAGATTCAGCATTCTTGCTTCCCTCGTGCAGCTTCCCCAACTCGCGAAGCCCCAACAACAGGTATGCTCTGGCTAGATGTCCTCCGTCGGTTCCTCCAACCTTTTGACAGTCTTCAATCCTTTTGAGAAATTTTTTCTCCAGCTCCACTATTCCTCGCTCCAAATACCCTAACCTTTTGTTAGTGCTGATAGCCATATACTTCCATTCCTCGATCAGTTTTTTGTTAGACTCATGTATTTCGCGGTGCTCATCCTCACACTCACGGATCCTCTTGTGCAGCTGTTTGTTTTTGACTTGTGCCATGGCCTTCTCATCTATAACCCTGTGGCCCTAAACGAACCCTGGCTCACTCAGACCACCCTAATTTTCTGCCAACCAACCAGGATAGAAAGGGGTACAACCGACATGATATCTGCCTGGCTCGATGGTGTCCTTATCCATTACAATCTTGTAGTGCCACATGTGCTGGGCTTGGCACTTGTGAAGACTATCTTCATTTTGGAAGTCAGCTCGAAGATGGCTCATCTTGTCGACCCTGGGTATGACTTTCTCCCTGCCTGCTTTCCACATAAATCGAAGAGGGACGTAAGGGTATGTTCCTATTAGACCAATTAGTATTAGGAACAGTGCATCTCTGGAACAGGCGATGAAATCCTCTGTCGGAAACCACTCGAACATCCACTGAACCTGTTCTTCAGTCAGATTATCAAAGAGCTCGACCCATCCTTTGGCGTTCTCAGGCTGAGCAAACATGTCGGGGATGTAATTCATTCGCTTTGGATGGTGGAAAGTGATGTGGTCATCCCAAACTCTTCGATGAATTTCTTGTCGGTATTCGCCCTTTTGGAGGTGTTCCATGAGCCAAAGCTGAAGTAGTAGATTGCAGCCTTCGAAGTGTCTTGCCCCTCGTTGACACTTTTCCAAGGCTCGATATATGTCTGCAATGATCATGGGCACAATGCTGAAGTTTTGCCCATCAGCTCCTTCCATTAGTGTCTTGGTTACCATGGCCAGTCTAGTATGGATTCTCTTCTTCTTTATTGGGAACACAATCAGACCCAAGAAGCAAAACATGAAGACGAATACTCTACGATGGATGTGTCCCAAGGATATGATGGTAAACTCGTCGTGGTAGGTACAGTATGATTTGCTGTGACCGTACCTTTCGTACAAGTAGTCAAAAGGGATGTATGACTTCTTTAAGCATACCAGTTGTGCATTCTTCTTCAGACCCATCATTTTTAGGAAACCTTTGCATGTGTGGTTCTCAAGCATTAGCAAACCCGGTTTTCCCATACTAGGCCAGCCAGTCCTCCTATTTCCTCCAGCAAAGGTGTCATTTCAATCTCCCAAAAGCGGAACACGGACCTTTCACAATCCCAGAACATGTTGTTAGGCTGGATTTCTAGGAGAGATGGTAGATTGCCCAAGTATTTTCTGACGAGAGTTTTGTCACTAGAATTAAATCTTCCCACCAACTTAGCAATCTTGGAGGGATGTTGGAGACCATGTTGAATCTGGGGACTTCGTGCCTCATTTTTCTGCAAGGCAAACAAGGTTAGGCCCTTACCCCCACCAGACTCGACTATTTAACATCAACAATTAGCATAAAGCATTTAGTTCTCCAAATAAATGCACAGAACGTGATGATGTCCGTTTGGGTTTAGGGAAACCCAGTGGACTTTTGGATAAGGCAATCTTAAAAGCTATCATGCGGACCGCACTTTAGCCTGGCTAGGTTTGACCATGATGCATGAAACAACATAACGGAGTAAGGTTTCTATGGGTTTTTAGACTGGTGCCCTCGAGCGGAAAACTCAAGGGGGAAAGTCACGGAACCTTTNTTAAAGAAATAGACAAGTAATTGCACATAAGGGAAATGGGTAGAGGTACAAATTCACAAAGCAATTTGAAAAAGGTAAAAGCCTGAAAGTCCCCAGCAGAGTCGCCATGCTGTCGTGCCCCCTCTTTCCTCGCGGAGATCAGGTTTATGACATTCAGTTGGGACAACTCTTTCCTTTTGGGAAAGGGGTTTGTGTTTTTGAGAGTCGCCACCTAACGATTTTAAAAGGTGCGTTAGGACACCAAAGGGGTTCATTTACAACTACGTTGTTAACCAGAGATAGAGTAAGGGCTTGAAATCATCCTAAGGGGAAGGTGTTAGTCACCCCTCAGGATCCATAAGTGTGGTTTCCGGCCAAACAACTTTTGTGAATTTGTACCACTTAACAAACAAACAAATAAAGGCTCAAATAAGAGGGGATTTAAGTCTTAAGCATGCAAATGTTTGAAAATAGTAAAGAAGGTTAGATTTTGAAAAGGATTACGATCTAAGCATATAAAGGGTATCCTAGGTTTATAATAATATGGATCACATCAATGCAATACCCGGTAATCACTCCTCAAAGAGGGGCTACACGTGGTATTAGCGCACCGGTCATCATATCCATATTCTACCCTTTCCCACCCCATGAAAGTAACTAACTCGAGTGTTGGTCTCGACTTCTATTGCATGTCGTTACCCGTCCCTTCGTATCAGTCCCAGAGGAATTTAGGACTTCTATCCTATAAGGGATGTTCTAGGCAGACCCTCAGGTTTAAAGGGAAAATACTAAGGCGACAGATAAGAACATGTAAGACTGAAATTAGGGGGAACACAGTAAAGCAGAGAAAGGGCACAAGTATACCTCCACAGGTAATACACATAAACAACATGACTCGTACACAATTAAGGTCCAGATTCAGGTTCATATCCTAAGCATGGTATCTAAGTGATAACACAAAGACAGATTTATTGCATAACTCAGAGAGGAAATCTTAATCAGGCTTGCCTACTGGTTTTAAGCATGCTGATAATTGGACACTAATCACAAAGGACAGTTCTGGTTTTATTTCTTTAACTGATTTCCTAAGGCTTGCCTAGGTGTAAAATAACATGCCACAGTAGTTAGACTAGGTGTTGTTAAGCGAGTATGAATGAAATCCTAAGACATGGTATCTAATGCACAGGTAGGGATGCAAAATACAGAATCCTACGCAGGATTTATAAATGCGCAATAATTACAGCATTAAGCACGATTTCAGAATATGCAAGAGTGGCAGTTTATTTTAGTGTCGTTTATCCTAAACATGATCTCTAAGTGCGCATAGCAATATGTAACATGATTGCAGAAGATACCAATTATTAACATTATTTACCCTATCACAGAATTTTCTAAGTGATGAATGACAGTACTGAAACAAGATGCTGAAACAGTGTTCATGTCACGACCCAAAATCCATTAAGGTCGTGATGGAGCCGGACCCCACTGTCAGGCAATCCAACACTTAATAAATAAATTAAATCTTTATTTTAAAATTCTCAAAGTCATTCTTTTTTAATTTTCTTAAATAATAATTACTGAACTTCCACTGAGTAAACAATATCTTAACAAATTTGAATAGTGAATAAATCACATTATTTTCCAGAACCCGGTGTCACAAGTGCATGGGCAAATTTTTAAGGAATTATACATTATACTATAATACTTGTCCGGAATACAAAATGGACAATAAATTTAAAATAAATACAATACATCTGAGGAAGACTCTGTCAGCTGCGGTTCGTCTCTGGATGGTGCAGCTCGTCTAAGTCTCCAAGTCAGCCACATCACTGCGTCAAACAGGGCCACTAGCTATGAATGTACATGTGCAATAAAAATGCACTACAAGTGTAGCATGAGTACGAAAATAACATGTACTCAGTAAGTATCCCGCCTAACCTCAAAGAGGTAGTGACGAGAGGTCGAATTTGGCACTTGCTAGAGGTCAATTTAATATAATCAAGAGTGACTCTAAGCATGGATATCATAGGCAAGTTAACAAGTAGAGACAATAAATAGCAACTTCTTTCACGTTTAACATTTTAAAATCTTCATCATTTAATGTTGACAATATAAAATTTCCAGGCCAGTAATCAGGTAAAAATCACAGCAAATACGCAGTAATATCATGCCCAAGCAATGCCGAGGTTCGAACGGCCCGAACCAACATAAATGTAAATTTTGCACTGCCGAAGGGTCAAACGGCTCGAACCATAGATGCATCTATTAACCCGCTGTGACGTACGGCCCGCTCCCATGAGAGTAGTGGAAGAAATCACCCCGCTCGCGGAATATAAATTGTGAAGCGGTCACACACAGTCATGCACATTCCAACAATCCACCCCGACTACATCGGGAAAATCAAGTACTCAAGTAAATGACAATTTCTCTTTTAATGGTCATGAAAATAGTATTTAAATCTTTTCTAGAAATTAATTTGCCAAGTTCGATAAGGTTAGAACATTTTAATTTCATTAGTAAGATTACAAGTACGACAAATAGAACATATTTTTGGGTCCTAGACTACCCGGACATAAATATAATAGTAGCTACGCACAGATTCTCGTCACTTCGTGCGTACGTAGCCCCCACAAATAGTAGCACATATTAAATTAGTTCACCTATGAGGACAATTCCCCCTCACAAGGTTAGAAAGGAGACTTACCTCGCTCCAAAGATTCATAACCGGCTTCCAAGCCCGTCCGATGACTCAAATTGATGCACAACGCCCCAAAACTAGCCAATAATTATGTAAATCCATTAATATATGCTCAAATATCCATTAGAATCCAATTTATAACAATTCCTAGCCCCGATCGAAAAGTCGATAAAAATCACCCTCGAACCTGCGTGCCTGGATTTCGAAAATTTTCGAAGATAAACATTATCCATAACCTCACGACCTCAAATATATAATTTATTCCAAATCCCATGTCCTATTTCATGGTCAAACTCTAAAAAANAAATAGTAGTGCATGATCTATTATTTCACCTATGGGGACAATTCCCTCTGACAAGGTTAGAAAGGAGACTTACCTCGTTTCGAAGTTCCATGACCGGCTTCCAAGCCCTTACGATGAATCAAATTGATGCACAACGCCCCAAAACTAGCCAATAATTACGCAAATCTATTAATATATGCTCAAATATCCATTAGAATCCAATTTATAACAATTCCTAACCCTGATAAAAAAGTCGATAAAAATCACCCTCAGGCCCGCGTGCCCGAATTTCAAAAAATTTCGAAGATAAACATTACCCATAACCTCATGAACTCAAATATATAATTTATTCCAAATTTCATGTCTTATTTCATGGTCAAAATCCAAAAATATTAATTTCTAGGTTTTCTACCAAAACCCCAAGTTTTTACTAATTATCCATGAATTTTCATGTTAAAATATATATAAAATCCAAGTATTTAACTTGAAATAGGTGGGAATCACTTACCTTGACATAGATGATGAAGATGGAGCTCCAAAATTGCCCCTAGCTCGTCTCCCATGGAGGAAATGAGATTAAATGAGCCTAACCCATTTTTTGCAAACTTAAACACTGCCAGACAAGTCTTCTTCGCATTCGCGGGCCTACCCTCGCGTTCGCGAAGAACAAAAAATCTCGAAAGGCAATTCCAAACTCTTCTCAGACAGCCTCTAGTAAAATGGTCATAACTCTTTTCACAGAACTCCAAATGACAAATGGTTTAATGTTCTGAAAACTAGACTCCAAGATCTAAAATATTCATGTTTTTATATTCTAAAATTCCTTATATATTTAGAGATATAATCTTCTAAAGTCATCCCTATGCAACATAAATTTCTTCTTCATCTTCCCTGACACCCTGTAGTCTACCAGACATAACTCTTTGTACACAAATCCAAATTCTATATGGTTTACATTTATAAAAACTATACATAAAGGGATACAACTTTTATTTTTACGTCATCCCAAGATTCCTAATATATTGTGAGATATGAGCCTCCGAAGTCAGACCTGCGCAACAGAGATTTTTCTTCTTCGCAAACGCGAGGCACCCTTCGCGAACGCGAAGAACAAAGTCCCTGAAGCCAAATCCTTCTTCGCGAACGCGAGGCACCCTTCGCGAACGCGAAGAACAAAGTCCCCAAAGCCAAATACTTCTTCGCGAACGCGAGGGGATCCCCGCGAACGCAAAGAACAACACCAGACACCAACATCAGCCATTTCAAAACAGCCCGAAATGATCTGAAACACACCCGAGGCCCCCGGGACCCCGTCCAATCACACGACCAGTCCCATAACACCCCACGGACCTGCTAGAGGCATCAAATCACATCAAACATTGCTGAAACCATAAATCGCACTCCAATTCAAGCTTAATGAACTTTAAAATTTCCAACTTCTACATTCGATGTCGAAACCTATCAAATCACGTCCGATTGACCTCAAATTTTGCACACAAGTCATATTCGACATTACGGACCTACTCCAACTTCTAGAATCAGAATCTGACCCCGATATCAAAATTTCCACTTCCGGTTGGATTTCTCAAAAACCTTCAAATTTCTATCTTTAGCCAAATGACTTCAAAATAACCTACGGACCTCCGAATTCACTTCCGATCGCGCTCCCCTCCAGAATCACCATACAGAGCTATTCCCAAACTCGAAATCCCAAACGGACATCAATATCACTGAAATGCACTTCAACCAAGACTTATGAAATTTCTTCTAAAATGCTGACTTCTACAATATGCGCAGAAACGCTCCTGGGTCATCCAAAACCCGATCCGAACATACGCCCAAGTCTAAAATCATCACACGAATCTGCTGGAACTTTCAAATCCTGATTCTGAGGTCGTTTACTCAAAAATCTAATCTTAGTCGATTCTTCCAACTTAAGGCTTCTGAAATGAGAATTTTCTTTCCAAATTGACTCTAAACTTCCCGAAATTCAATTCCGACCACACCTACAAGTCATAACACCTGAAATAAAGCTAAGAATGGCCTCAAACCGTTGAATGGCGTGCTAGGGCTCAAAACGACCGGTCGGGTCGTTACAGTTCATAAAACCTAAATAACATGATTGCATGATATGCTTTGCACATGTTGATCCTAAACATGATTCTATTGCGCAAATAAGGAATGTAAACCTAATAGCATGGTTTCTACCCTTTAATATTTATAACATGCATAACTACCCTTTTCCATTTGCACTATCCATCCCTAATAGTTGTTTACAAATGGTTATTACAGGCCATTTGTATAAATTACATAATTGAAATAAGAAAAGAAGTTATGCTATTGGGAGCCTATGGATAGGCCCAGAATCTCCAGAATCCTCATTTCCATTAGTTCACAGCCTTTCATACAAATCCAGGTGTGTCAGAGTTCCCTAAGGATCTCAAGGGATCCCCGGCAGTGCTCACACCCAGATTTTCATAACCAAATTGAGTAACTGCAGTGTGGAATGGCCAGCCTTTGTGTGTCAAAGTTCAGAGGGAGACCAAGGGTCCCAAAGCAATGCTCACACTAAGGGGGCAGAACTTAAAGGTCTAGGAGTATAGTGAGAGTGCTTGACATAGTTTTGAAAGAGTTGAGTTGGAAAACTGTTTGAAAATGAGTAGTTTGAAATAAGTTTTGGAGAACAGGGGATTTTGCTTTTAGGGATTAGGACAATCAACAACTCAGAACCACATCAGCATGCATAGTACAAGGAAGCAGTCACAAATAGGGAATAACGGATTGGGGACAAGTAGGCTGCTCATGAAGCATATTTGCATACAAGTTAATACTAAGGTATCACAGAACTTTAACAACCATAGAACAGTTTTCATAAAGTTGTTCAGGCCAGAAACTTAACGAAATCATATTGAGGGATGCCAACGAGGAAGTACATAATAAACAGAGTTACACACAGGTCTAGGGGAAAGGGTTACAGCATATGTTCAGAATTACATGTAACTAAGTGACACAAATACATGCTTATAGTGTGTTGGGGATCAGGGGTAAGGCAGAGTCCTAGTGAAACATATAAGAAGACAGTAAAACATGTTGAAACTAAAGGGAAAAGGATAATCACGTTGGTAAAACAACAAATTGGAATGTTAATTGCAAGGTAGACGGCAGAACCACAAGTAGAAGCATAATAGAAACAAAAGGAATTGTAATATTAAAAGAGGCATGTTGTTTTTTAGGCTTTAATTTAAACTGAAAAACATACCAGTTAAATGAGAGAATAAGTGCAGAGTGAGGAGCAGTAGAGTGAAGAACAGTAAAGTGTATAGTTGCTCAGTCTTGGCTTACAGCCGACTGAGAATAGCAAGTAACCACCAAGAATAACAAGAGAGAATGTATATGTGTGTGAGAGAGTTCAGAACAGTGTATTGTTCGTATGTTTGGAAAATAAGAGGCCTGGTATATATAGCTTTGAAAACAATAGTAAATAAGGTTCAAACCAGAGTCATGCAGTAATCAAAAGGATTCATAATTAATCAGTATCAGAATAGTATGGGTACTTCCTTAATTAAAGGAGTTAACTCTCAAACGGTAAGAAAAGGTTACAAGTAAGGAAAGGAATCATGTATAGCAAATAAGGGAAGATTTCATACATAGTAAGCAAAGAGTAGGGAATTGGGAATCGATAGTAATAAAGAAAGGAATAACTAATAGTCGTAAAGATTATCACAGGAAATTAATTAAAGTAAATCAATCACAAGAAATTAGGGATTCAAAATAGGAGTAGTAATGATTTAAGAATCAACATAGGTTATACAAAGTAAAGACATAATAGGAGAGAGTCAGAAACTCTAGTGATTAAAACAGGTTAAAATCACACGAAATTAGGGGTTTACATAGGACGATGATATGAATCACTGAATAAGCATAATATAAGCAGGAAAGTCGAAGATTAAAGGTATCGATAAACAATGAATAGAGATGAATCACATATTAGGCATGGTAATAGCAACCAGAAACCCTAACAATCAATATGGGGTAAAACATCATGAAATCACAGAATAATCAAGAGAACAAAGTGAACACGATAGAACAAATGAACACATCGTTGTAAACAAACTCAGATCCATAGGTAAAAGCTAAGACTTTAGGGGTTTTTTTTAACGAAATAACTCAGACATGGAAAGGGGAAGCTTAAAAATAACAAAATTCACACAATAATACTTAAAATTTGAAAGGTAATCGTTTTTGAAAAAGGGGTTTGAAACCCTAGTTTGAAGATGAAGAGTTATCTTAGAGAATTCGGAAAATCCTTTTGGGGAAACAACAATAAACTCGTAATATACATAGATCTATAACAGATCTAAAAGAAAAATCGGAAAATCTTAAGTTTTAGGGTTTTAGAGAATCCAAAGAAAAATGAGAAAACCTTAAAATTTCACCGACTTTAGCCGGAGAGGTCATAGATCTTACTTAGATGGCCGGGGTGGCCGGAAATAATATGAGAACCCATGGGGTGAGTGAACCGCCTTCTGGTTCCTCTGGGGGCTTCAAGGTGGTGACACCCGGCATAGAAGGAGAGACATAGGTTGGGGGTGGTGGTGAGATCACCATGGTTACTGGACAAGCAACAGCCGGAGAAGGGGGCTAGGTTTGAGAGAGATGAGAGTGAGGAGAGGGTTTGAGGCGGCGGAGTGAGATGATAGAATGATAGGGGGGGAAATGAGGGTTTGGGGTATTCGTTTAGGGTTAAACATGGTAGGTAGAGATCTGGGCCGTTGATTTGAATTAATCAACGGCTTAGATTAAAAGGGGGATTGGGTCGGGTAATGTAGGAATTGGGCTTGGGGGGTCTGTTGGGTTATTTGGATTGAGTATTGAGCTGGGTTATTAGATTAACTAATTGGGTTAGGGGTCCATATTAATTAGGCTAGAATAATAAAATAAAAGTGGCTAATTGTTAAATACCACATAAAATAGATAAATAATTTATAAAAATAGCTAATAATTATAAAAAATGAAATTGATGCTTAATAGAGTGAAATTAAAGTAATTAACTAATATAAAATATAAAATGATGAATTATTGAATAAAGATGGTATAAAATGTACATTTAGGCTATAACTGCAAAATTGTTATAGTTATAGCCAAATAATGCCAAATTGGCTAATTTGTGAAATAATTAAATCCTAATAGGATTAAAATGATATATTGATCTAGGAAATATTTTGAAATTATTTATAATATAATTTATGAATAATTATTGAATTTAAAATACTGAATAAATTGGAAAAGAAATTAATAAAATATGGAAAATTATGGAAAAATATCAGTTATTATAAAAAAGTGATTTTGAAGGCACATATGCAAAATTTTAAAATAGCTTGAGGAAAAATAGGGTATCAACAATCTTTGACGAGTCTTATCTCTCCTGTGAGAAGAGCAAGAAAGATGATCAAGATGGAGTGCCTCTGCTGGTTCTAGGAGAGGTAATTGATATGGCAAATGGAAAGGCAGACATGACGAGTCAGGTGAAGACAATGCACCCACCTCCTTATCAGCTGGAGAGGAACCATGTACTACAATCACAACCATTGAAGCTGAAGAAAGAGTGGTTGATGCAGTTCAAAGTACTCCACAGGTAGCAGAAAGAAGGATACAAGATAATCAGTCAGGCTTCACTAGATCCTCTACAAATGAAATTCAAGTGCCCAATTGGAAACACAAAAGCTCCCATCCTCTCGTCAATATAATCACTCCTCTGGATTCAGGATTCCAAACCAGATCAAAAGCCAGGAATTCACTTGCCTTCTCAGCATTTCTCTCCCAAATAGAGCCCAAAAATGTTAAGGAAGCCTTAAAAGATACAGATTGGATTACTGCCATGCAAGATGAGCTGCATCAATTCGAAAGGAACAAGGTATGGCACCTGGTACCTAGACCCTCAGATCAAACCATCATAGGTACCATGTGGATATTCAGGAACAAGCTTGATGAGCATGGAAACACAACAAGAAACAAGGCAAGGCTAGTGGTCCAAGGCTACAATCAGGAGGAAAGAATTGATTATGATGAGACTTTTGCTCTAGTTGCTCATCTGGAAGCTATCAGAATCCTCATTGCCTTTGCATAACATATGGAATTCACTCTGTTCCAAATGGATGTCAAAAGTGCATTTTTGAATGGCCTCCTCAAGGAAGAAGTCTATGTAAAGCAACTGCCAGGATTTGAATGTCATGAACATCCTGAATATTTGTTCAAATTGGACAAGGCATTGTATGGGTTGAAGCAGGCTCCTAGAGCTTGGTATGAGAGGTTGTCAAAGTTCCTCTTAGAAAATGGCTTTGCAAGAGGAAAAATTGACAACACTTTGTTTCTAAAGAAACGAGGGAGGAACCTGCTCATTGTTCCGGTATATGTTGATGATATCATTTTTGGGGCAACAACTGATTCACTATGTGAGGAATTTGTAAAACTCATAGGAAGTGAGTTTGAGATGAGCATGATGGGTGAATTGAATTTCTTCTTGGGTCTTCAAGTGAAGCAGTCCACAAAGGGAACATTTATTAGTCAGCAGAAGTATATCAAGGAGCTTCTGAAGAGGTTTGACATGGAAGCATCAAAAGTGACTGACACTCCCATTGCCACTGCTACTCGACTAGACATGGATAAATCTGGCTCTTCTGTGAATCAAACAATGTATAGAGGCGTCATTGGATCTCTCCTCTATCTTACTGCAAGCAGGCCAGATATTGTATTCAGTGTGGGACTATGTTCAAGATTTCAGTCAAACCCCAAGGAATCTCATATGAAGGCTGCCAAAAGAATCCTGAGATATCTTAAGGGAACACAGGATCTGGTTCTGTACTACCCCTCAGGTGACAAGTTTAATCTTATTAGGTTCGTTGATGCTGATTATACAGGTTATCTTGTGGACAGGAAAAACGCATCTGGAATGGCTCACTTCTTGGGTTCATGTCTTATCTCATGGGGCACAAGAAAACAAAATTCAGTGGCACTTTCAATAGCTGAAGCAGAATATGTTGCAGCTGCCTCCTCCTGTGCTCAAGTACTGTGGATCAAACAACAGCTGGAAGACTTTGGAGTGTACACTGATTGTGTACCTCTTTGTGTGATAACACAAGTGCACTCAACATGGCCAAAAATCCAGTCCAGTATAAGAGAACCAAGAATATTGATGTGAGACATCATTTTCTCAGAGACAATGTAGAACAAGGGCTTATCTGCATGAAGTTCTACAACACAAAAGACCAAATTGCAGACATCTTCACCAAAGCCCTGAGCAGAGAACACTTCGAGAGAAACAGGTTGGCACTAGGACTGATAAAGCCTAATTGAGAACCTGATTCCCAGCACATGGCTATGAGAGTCACATACAGGTAAAATTAGCTAAAGTGTTTTCTGACCAAGTCTAACTCACTTCTATACCATTACAGGTAAACACGCATGATGATTACAAAAGCGGCTAAGGCAATGCATGAGCGGTAAAAGAAGGTTGAGCATTTTTCGAAAGACTGGTCAGGAACCTGGTTCTTGTGCCACAGGTTAGTAGTATTTTGCTTTTCTCATACATATCTCAAAAGAAACAAAAATAATTCCACATCATCAACCTTTCCAGAACCTGTATGGCACGTTTTTTTGTTCAAATCCTTTTACTTCTCTCTGAAATGTTGCATCTTCTCACACATCTGCCACCATTTCAGAACCCGTTTCTCTTCCCTTCATAATTTCCATTCACCTCATTATAACCCTCTCACTCCAAAAACTTGAATCACCATCTCTGTCTTCCTGAGTCTCTCTAATACCTTCAAGCAAAATCTTCTACCATGGTTGAGGATCAGAAAATCCCTCCTACCACTAAAGAGAAAACCCTCGACTCTTCTCCGGTAGAAACCCCACCAGCCATTCCTTCTTCCACCACTGTTCCAATAGAAAACCCTAAACAAATTTCTCCTTCACTTTCCACCCCTTTCTCTACTCCCTATGACTCTGATCCTCTTCTAAGTGCTGAGAAATCAGACAACCCTAAGAATGATAGCATCCCTTCATTATTTCCTGAGTCACTCGAAGAACAGAGTAAATAGGATATTTCTGTACCAGAGGAAAAACAGAGTGAGTCTCCATATGCAGCAAAAGATTCATCAATCAGTTCTGAAAGTACTAAGGTTACTAAGGAAAATTCTGAGTCTACAGGTACTCCTGTCTCTTCTGTTGTTGCTCCTATGGAACCGCAAGAGAGGGAAGCCATAGAAAATATGTTGGCTATTGCTGCTGAGGGGATAATAAGTGAGGAAAATTCTGGTGTTCCTGAGTCTCAGGGGGAAGAGGCTCAGCCTTTAGTAGGAGAAGGAACTATGGTGCCTTTTGAACAGCCGGCACCGGAAGAGACACTAGGACCCCTCTTGATGGGCCTGACCCCTATCCTGAGGAAACAAGTCAGGAATCATCATCCCATGTCAGTTACAACCCTTCTCCTTCTCCTCACTTTGATGATGAGCCCTTGTGTGTGGTGGCTCATGTATGAGGTCCAGTGATGAAGAAGATGGGGATGATGTTTCTCTGAGTGCATTTTTCAAAGTAAGAAAGCCAGTTGCAACTCCTGATCCCCTTCCCAAATGACCTACCACAAGGTTGCAAAAAAAGGAAGCTCTTGAGTCTGCTCTGAAAAAGAATAAGAGAAGTAGCAGGAAGAAGAAGAAAAGGCTTGTGAAGGATGGTGAAGTTTTTTGTAATAAGGATATTCCAGTTGTGGAAGTTGATGAGGAAGCCCCAGAGCAACCAAGTTCCTTGATCAAGAAGTCTCAGAAAAAGAAGCACTCTACTGAGAGTCCTTCGAAAGAAGTTGTCGGAACACCAAGTGAAAAGTCAGTGAAGAGTAGTGGCAAGTTTATAGAAGTGGAAGTAGAAAAGTCTCTGTGTGATAAGGATGTGCAAGTGAAGTCCAGTGGGAAAGTTCAGTCTCGTGAAAAATCTATGAAAAGAAAGTTGGAGGATGTGAAAGAACCCGATTTTGTGAAGAAGGCAAAGAGTGAAATCATATCTGGTAAAGAAAGGTTGAGGTATCAGAAGGTGTTGTGGGGTTGTACTTTTGACCCTGAGATATCTGAGATGGCTGGAATGCGCCAAGTGATTGAGATGGTTGAGTTTCAATAGTGGGCACACCTATTCAAGATGGATGTGCCCAAAGTATATGAGGAAAAGGTTCAAAGTTTCTATGCATACCTCTTAACTGTTGAATCTGATGACATTTACGCACTGGTGAATGTCGTGGACAATTTTATGGACTCTGCTTTTCTAGGAGACATACTTATGTTCCTACTGAAAGGTTGTCTTCTGTTCGAGATGCTTATAGCTCAAACTTTAGGAATGCTATTGTCAAGGAAAGAGTTGTACAGCAAGGGGAACGGGTGCATAAGAAGGCCTTGCTTCCTGTATACCAGCTGCTCTTTGAGTTGGTGAACAAGGTCTTGCTTCCTGTATACCAGCTGCTCTTTGAGTTGGTGAACAAGGTCTTGCTTCCTCACGCTGAGAGGAGATCCATCACCTCCAAGGCTGATCTGTTTCTGATGGAAGCACTAGATGGGTTCAAAATTGTTAATCTGCCAGTTATAATGATTGAGCACATGCAAAAGTGGCAGAATTCAAGGATGGCAACCATGGTCTCCCCTATGGGTTTCTCCTTATGCGAGTCTTCAAATTCTATAAAGTGCCTTTGGGACAGCCTAAGATGGGGACCAAGAAGTAGACCTTCTCTAACACTACACTAGAGGAATGTGAGTGTATCGAAAAAAGTGGAGGGGTAGGCAGCACTTCAACGATCTCCCAGCTCATAAATGCTCAAAACAGTGCTACTAAAGAGATTAGAAAGTTGAAGGCTCGGAATGCCATATTAGAGACTCAGTTCAGTCAGACCCAAGAGGCACTAGGATCTTCCAGTTCTTCAAACGAATAGGTTGCTCATCTGACTAAGGAGAATACCTAACTCAGGAAACATGTTGAGAACCTGAGGGAGAAACTGCTCGCTGAGCAAATGTCCGCAAATGTTAGGATACATCTCGTTCTCAACACTCTTGTTGCCTCTTCTAAGCTCTCTTCCTCTAGTGTCTCCTAGGCATATCCCTCAGTGACCAGTGTCTCAGTTTGTTTCTCTTACTAGTGTTTTGATGATGTTGTGGTGGTTGTTCTTGCTTTTATTTTTTGGTTTGTGGATGGAAATCACAAGTACTGCTCCCGTGTAAACAGTCCAAATTTGTTTTCGTTGTTTGATGAAAACACTCCTTTTTTTGCTGCAAATGTTTCTATTTTTCTGCTTCTCTTTTCTATCATGTTTGTGTGCACACAAGTGGCATGAGTTAACTAAGCTAGACTTTTTTATGCTATTTGCTTGTATATGTGTTTTTAATGATGCCAAAAGGGGGAAGATATTGAAGGAATTAAGAAGAAGCAGGGGACTAATTTAGGGGGAAGCACAAAGTCAGGGGGAACTTGTGAAGTTCCTGTTACATTATCTGGTTTTTGTTGCTCTGAATAGGATTGTCAATTTTTAAGTTTGTCATCATCAAAAATGGGGAAATTGATGGGTTTATAGTACCTTAGCCTTTATGTTTTGATGATCTAACAAACTTACTGTTAAGAACCAGATAAGGAACCTAATACACACTTGGTACACAATTCAAACATCGGACTCAAGCTAATGAGAGTTTCTATGACTTCAGAAGATAAAGAATCAAGTCAGGGACCTGATCCCCTTGGGTTCCCCAAGAAATAGTACGTAGTCAACTCTTCACAGCTGGAAAGTGACTGCATGCACTGTACACGCAAACAGTACTGCACAATGCAACAGTCACTTCCATTGGGAAGAACCTTGTACCAACCAAGTGATTACATCATTCAAGTGATGTCATCCAATTTGTATTAACAATAACATTACAACAAAACATCACTTGAACACTTGAGAATTTATTCAAGCACTCCAAGCATTTGATAATCAAGTATTCAATTCTCATGTGCATCAAGAACAAAGTACAACACTGTTGTGGACCAGTTCCTACAACAAGGTTTTGTATGTCCTTAGTTGAGTTGTAACTTTGTAATTGTTCTTTATTGAAATTCCTACTTTGCTTATCTAGAAGCATTAATTAGGAACCCTTTGTAAACCATAAACTTTAGTGTTTGTGTCGTTACTAGAGTTAGTCATGAGTTGAAATCTTTGTAATAGGTGTATGGAAAAGTGGTTTGTAATAGGTGTATTACAAGTTAGTCAGGGATTAAGAGTTTAATTCCTAGGTTGCATAGGTTGTTAATCTAAAAGATTGCTCATAGTGAAGTTGAAATCCTACCAGTGTAGGTCGTGGTTTTTGATCCTCTTGAGCAGGGATTTTTCCACGTAAAAATTCCTTGTGCTATTTACTTATTGTTGTGTTAGCTTATTTTGTGGAAATTATCATAGGACCTGGTCTCTATATAATTTGGTGGACTCGTATATTCTATCACACTTTCTTGTCATGCATAACGAAGCTTCATGAAAATGAGGCTATAAATAGTCATTACCAATCACTCCTTTTCATCACCAAAAAATATTTTGTTCTCTCATGATTTCTAATGATTAGTAATCATCACTACAAGCCTTCTCATTTTCAATTACATCTAGCCTTTTGTGTGTTCCAGTTTCTTTTATAACCTGTGTTTATTTCCTCGTTCCAAACTTACTGGATTTATTATTAATATTTTGCTGATTCCTGTATCCTCTAAATAAATAGAGATGGGCTTGTTTAATCCTGAGGAAATATTTCACATTGCTGAAATAGTTTCTTAGGACAGTGCGTAGCACAACTCAAGCCAATTCGTGTATTTCTTCTCACAAATAATTTATTACAGTATTATTGTTATTTTCCGTGTCATCCCTACAATCTAAGAAACTATGGCAAGTGATAATACTGCAGAAATTTTTGATGGTGCTACCAATTTTGGTGTCGTCTCCGTTGTTACTGTTCCAACTGTCCTGTCAGATATCCATGGTGTTGCAAATACGTTATTGCATCCACAACTTTGGCAGATAGTAATGTCAAAACCACAGGTATGTAAGTAGACATGGTTACATATCCAACGCTAAAATTAAAATCTTCAAGAAAAATGCACCTCAATGCAAGAGAAGAGTTGAGATAAATAATAATCTCGCCAAGTCAAAAATAAATTTGACTAAAATGGATAATATAGTTATTGCGATCAATCCAAATAAATAATGTGGTCAATGTGAGAGATTGGGTGATTGACTCTGGTGCTACTAGGCACATTTGTGCAGACCAAAATGAACTTTTGTCTTACACCCAAGTTGAGGAAGGAGAAGAAACTATTTATCTAGGTGACTCAAGAGCAACTCGCGTTCTTGGAAAAGGAAAAATTCTTCTCAAACTCACATATGGTAAAACTCTAGCATTGAGTGATGTGTTGCATTTTCCTAATATCCAAACTAATTTGGTTTCTGTGGGGTTATTAGGAAAAGCTGGAGTGAAGGTTTCTTTCTAGAATGATGAGGTTATATTGACCAAAAATAATATTTTTGTGGGAAATGGATATTGTAATCATGGTTTATTCATGCTTAATATTTCTAAAGCTAGCAGTAAAAATGCATCTTCTTCTGCTTACATTGTTGAGTCTATTTCTTTATGGCATGCTAGAGTATGACATGTTAATGTCGCGTATATAAAGAAAATGCAGTCACTAGGATTAATATTTGGTTTAGACTCAAATAATATTAACAAATGTGAAATATGTGTTGAAGCTAAAAGTACTAGAAAGATATATTTTTCCGTAAATAAAGAAACTAAATTGTTATCTTTAATTCACACTAATTTAGGCAACTTGAAGAAGACTATGACTAGAGATGGTAAAAGATATTATGTGACTTTTATTGTTGATTTTTCTAAATATACTAAGTTGTATTTGCTTAGAAATAAAGATGATGCTTTTAATGCTTTTATTTCTTATAAAACTGAGGTTGAAAATCAACTTAGTATAAAAATCAAGAGAATTAGATCTGAGAGAGGTGGAGAATATTTATCTTTAAATGATTTTTTGTGAAAAGAACGGAATAATTCATGAATTAAATCCGCCTTATTCACCTGAGTCAAATGGAGTAGCTGAAAGAAAAAATAGAATATTGAAAGAAATGATGAACTCTATGTCAATTAGTTCTAATGCTCCTGATAATTTATGGATTTTATCTACATGTCACTTACAAAATAGAATATCACATAGAAGAACTGGAAAAACTCCGTATGAATTGTGGAGGGGTTATAAAACTAACTTGAAATATTTAAAAAGGGGGTACCTTGCTAAAGTTCTTTTGTCTGAACCTAAAAAGAGAAAAAATAGGTTCTAAAACTGCTGATTGCATGCTTACTGGATATACTGAACATAGTGTTACATATAGATTTCTTATTTTAAAAAGTGATGTGCTTGATTACAATACTATAATTGAGACAAAGAATGTTGAGTTCTTTGAATATATTTTATCCATTGTCTGATAAAATTTCTCATACACATGTTGAAACAACTAGTGAAATTACCTCTAATGAGGAACTGAGAAGGAGCAAAAGGCCTAGGAAAGAATATTTTTCTTATGGAAATGATTTTCAAACTTTTCTTGTCGATAATGAACCATCGAATTATTTTGAAGCTATATCTTCTTCTGATGCTGATTATTGGAAAGAGGCAATAAAAGTTGAAATTGATTCTATTTTGCAAAATAATACATGGATTTTTACGGATTTACCTCCTGGTGTAAAACCTATTGGTTGTAAATGGATTTTCAAAAAGAAAATCAATCTTGATGGATCTTTAGATAAATATAAAGCTCGGTTAGTAGCAACAGTATTTTCTCAAAAATAAAATATAGATTATTTTGATACATTTGCTCCAGTGACTAGAATTTCTTCTATTCGAGTTTTGATTGCCTTAGCTTCCACCATAAGTTTTTTATCCACCAAATGGATGTGAAAACTGTTTTTCTAAATGGTGAGTTAGAAGAAGAAATTTATATAGTTCAACCTGAAGGTTGTGTCATTCCTGGACAAGAAAATAAAGTTTGTAAATTAATTAAATCTCTTTACGACCTTAAACAAGCTCCTAAGCAGTGGTATGAGAAATTTGAACAAGTCTTACGGAGAGACGGATTTTCTTTAGTTTAGGTGGATAAATGTGTTTATACTAAAGTGGTAGACAATGATTATGTGATAATATGTATGTATGTTGATGACATGCTTATGTTTGGTACAAGTTTAAATATTGTGCAAAGTACTAAATTATTTATGTCTGCTAATTTTGATATGAAAGATCTGGGTGAAGTAAATACAATATTGGGAGTTAAAGTTATAAGGAGTGAAGAAGGAATAATGTTTTCACAAGAACATTATGTTGAGAGACTTATTAAGAAGTTTGAATATTTTAATGTCACACCAGTGAGCACTCTTTTGATGTTAACTCTCAGTTGAAAAAGAATAATGGTGACCCACCTGCTCAGTCTAAATATGCTCATATTATTGAGAGTCTAATGTGTTTAATGAATTTTACAAGGCCTGATATATCCTATGTTGTGTGTAGGTTGAGTAGATATACTCATAATCCCAACAGAGAGCATTGGTCTGCATTAGATAGACTAATGAAATATTTGATAGGAACCATGAATTATGGTATCCTATACAGTGGATTTCCTTCTATTTTAGAAGGGTACAATGATGCAAACTAGATCTCTGATTCAGATGAGACAAAATCTGCTAGTGGTTATGTATTCACCCTTGGTGGTGGTGCAATATCGTAAAAATCAGCTAAACAGACGATCATTGCTAGATCGACTATAGAATAAAAGTTTGTAGCTCTGGAGTTAGCTGGTTCGAGGCTGAGTGGCTAAGAAATTTTTTAGCTAATATCCCTTTAATAAAAGACGTATTGCCTCCTGTGTCTTTGCATAGTGATTGTCAAATGGCAATAGCTATTGCAAAGAATAAATCTTATAATGTAAAAGTAAACACATGAAATTGAGACATGATGTCATAAAACAATTGTTGATAGATGGAATAGTTTCCATTGATTATGTGAAGTCAGAGATAAATTTGGCCCATCCTATAACTAAACCTGTGGGAACAAAATTAATTCTTCAAATCTCAAAAGAGATGGGGTTAAGGCCGACATGTTGTCAATAGAGATGGCAACCCAACCTATGTGATTGGAGATCCCATGAAGTAGATTCATATGGGTAATAACAAGTCGATATTGGCACTGATGCACTAAAAGAGAGTGATTGACTGCTACTAATTGAGAGGCTGAGTTATAACTCTTAATGAAATTCATATTCCTTATGGATGTTGTATTTAAAAGCAGTATACACTTGATGAGTGGGCCGCTCCTATGAGATATTGGCTTAGTCTCTAGAGCTCTCATGAATCACCAGGCACGCGCATGGCCTATTGGACGCAAAACCGCGTTGAACAGCAAAATTACTGGGGGTCAAAATGTGATTGATAAAATCATTGACTTACAATAAGAGTTATTGGTTCATAGAAATATTATATTTCACCAGTAATCATGTGAGTTAAATTTTATTGATCTAAGTTTGGTTCATAATCCAGAAGACACCAACCTATTACATTTAGACCATACAAATCCAGCAAGTTTATTTTTGAAGGTCTTTAAAATAGTGGGGAACTGTGGCAATATTTTAAAGCCCCTTGTTGACAAATGTCTTGAACAAGACCTTGTGGAAGCCTTGGCAAAATGCATTTGTAAAGTGACAAAATCTGCTTTCTTGCCATGCACAACGAAGCTTCATGCAAATAAGGCTATAAATAGTCATTACCAATCACTACTTTTCATCACCAAAAAATATTTTTTCTCTCATGATTGCTAATGATTAGTAATCATCACTACAAGCCTTCTCATTTTTAATTACATCTAGCCTTTTGTGTGTTCCAATTTCTTTTATAACCTGTGTTTATTTCCTCGTTCCAAACTTGATGGATTTATTATTAATATTTTGCTGATTCCTGTATATCTTCTAAATAAATTGAGATGGGCTTGTTTAATCCTAGGAAAATATTTCACATTACTGAAATAGTTTCTTAGGACAGTGCCTAGCACGACTCAAGCCAATTCATGTATTTTCGCTCACAAATAATTTTATTGCAGTGTTATTGTTATTTTTCCGTGTCATTTCACTACAACATGCAGGTAATCAAAAGTCTGGGACATTGAACTCTTACTTGTGATTTCTCTTGATTATATCAAAATCTGTTCTGCTGGGCGAAAGAGCCAGTTCTTTGTTACTTGTTTTCTATTGTTTATATTAGATGGTTCAAATCAAATGATTTAAACTGTTGCTACAATTACATGATTCATTATGATATGTTCACCATTATAACACTCCTAACAAATATCCTTAAGTTGCTTTTGTAATTTCAGGTTGCACTTGTTATGCAGTTATTATCTGCATACTTCTTAGGGAGTTGTGGGAAGGATATCATTAATATTCACCATGGTCTTTTGCCATTATACGAGGGTGGCAGTCCATCTCAATTTTCATACTCCTTTTCTTAAATGGTCATTTTCCACTCTTCTATATTGAGCTTTCTTCTTTTGTGACGGTTTACAACCTTGAGGCTTTTTATTCGTTTGATAGGCTTTTGAGGCTGGTTTTAAGTTGATTGGTGCAACAAGTCACTTTGTCAGTGAAGGATTCGATGAGCAAATGGTAAGTATTCTTATGTCTAACCATGTAATGGCTTTAATATTTGTAACCTTTTTTTGTTTGCATTGGAACTCCAAAAACTAGTTTTAGGATTCGATCTGCATGTTCAGTTCTTAACAGCATATCATTCTACGAATTGCAGTCTTATCTTGCTTTTCTCTTTCTTTTGATTCTGTTTCGTGAAGCTAAAGGTATGCGGTATGCCTTCAATCATATTTTTATGTATCATTACTTTGTAAACTTATTAACGGATGTTCGTTTTTACATTTTTCCAAAGACGGATTCTCCGTAAAAACAGACAAGACATTCTCATGAGAAAGTTACAACTTAAATGTCATGAATTTTTTGTTGGAAGTCCTACGGAGCAATATTGATTTGGTTTTGTGCTCGATCGTAGAGAACACACATTAATCCTACTATGAGCAGGTGTTTCAAAAAGATATTTGCACGGTCATCCAAACACATTCTTTTTCCAAAAATGTTTCTCCAAAATAATTCAAAAAGCTGTCCAAACTCCATGTGTGTGTGTGTGTGTGTGTTCATTTGCATAATGCTGCTTCATGTTCTTGATTGTTTCAATGCACTTAGTTTACTTGCATTCTCTTGACCTTGGTTTTGATATTTTGACTTTAATACAGTAATTGTTATGTAGAATGTACGAAGGTGCAGACCTGAGATCTGGTTACGCTTTAAAATACAACAGTCTTGTCTTTCTCATTTGGTAAACCGCTCAGCTCACAATATGATTTAATTGCTTTTGCTAGACACTGTTTCTCAAGATCCTCAGACTTCTGAATATAGTTATCTCTATGGAAAACTCTTTCAACCTGAAAGAACAAAGGTCTGTAAATGATGGTGATCATTTAGTAAAGAGAGAATGGGGTATCGGCATAAATCTCTATAAATTTAGTTTGTCATACAGGAAACTAGAAACCATGAATGTTAGTGTCGTGACTTTAGTAAATGACTAATTTGTACACACACGATCCAGAAAGAGAAGAGTTTACTGGTTTCTACAAATACAACATGAGAAAAGGAAAAGTTGAAGAAGAAAGAGAAAATGACTGGTTCTTAGCTTCCAATTCATCTTATCATCAAACTTGCTTCAAAGTCTTCAATGGATTTAAAGCTTTCTAAATTATGTTACTGTCCAACATCGGTTGAGGTAATCTCCTTATATGGTCTTAGACACTCCCATTTCATGATCTAGCTTCTGGGATTGAGTTAGGCAGTCCATTTCCTTGCCATGGTATTAGCTAAGGCGCATTCCAATTCTTGGTTTACCCGATCTTAGGCCCCATATTATGTTGCTCACGCTTTAGTTAGTAGGTCTGGGCATTTCGGGTGTCAGAATAGGTGATGTTTTGTCCATGCTTCAATTGGAATGCCCGAGCATGCTGAGTAAGGTTTTTGATGAACTCTAATTGTTTTCACTTCGATGCTAAATTCTTCTGAGAGTCTGAAAAGAATTTTTTTTTTCCCTGCTTGGTAGTCACTTTAACATGTCAGTGGTACTTTCCTTAATTTAGGAGTTCATCATACAAAACCAGGCAGATGAAGCATTCACACAAATAAGTCTTATGTAATATTCTTGGATTTGGATGGCTTGTCATGCATTTTGCATAATCTTAATCAGGACTGCATTAGCATCTGCATCCTGGGTTCCACTTTAATGTAGGATCACCTGTCTGCTGGACTGCACTTGGGTCCATTAGAATAGGTCCTTGATCATAGACAAACTTATATTGACACAACCCCGGTAAAAACTGTGAGGCTTGTGTGCTGCCGGGTTTAGGCTGTCAAACATATTGATGTATTACGTCACTCTTTCATTTCTCTCGGTGACGATGTCTGTAAGGGATGTATCTCCTTAATATGACTTGGCCGCTCGATCAATCCTCACTTCATAAGTTAGCTTTTGAGTTGAGTTAGGTCCAAGGTCCAATCTCAGTTCTCGTTTCCCGATGTTGGGCCTAATATTAAATTGCCCACGCTCTACATGTCCAGCCCTGGGCGTGAGGAGATGTGAAGAGTCCCACATTGGTGCTTTAAGGGACGGATGATCTCCTTAATACGGCTTAAGCAATCCTCACTTCATAAGCTGGATTTCGGGTTGAGTTAGGCCCAAAGCCACTTAACAATCTCCTTTAAAAATGGTATTCATGAATTCTTTATGTAAAACATGTTCGCCGATACTGCTATTCTTGGATGTGCCCGTGCAGCACCCATTGTTGTTCTCATATTATGGTTGAATTCCACAATTTTGTTCTGTAGTGGATTCTATGACCTGTAAAAGCTTTTGCTGTTGTGATAATAAGAAGTGCTCTTCTTTTGATACTCCAAGGAAAAGTAGTGACATGATTCACTATTAGAAATTCGCTAATTAGCGACCATAAAAAGCGATCAAAGTTGGTCTCTTATCTCAATATACCGACCAAAACGCGTCCAAACACACTTGGTCAATATATTGGTGGTACTTTTACCTTAGCGACCAACTTTGGTCGCTAAGGTAAAAGGACCAAATTTTCAGTGTAAACAAAATAGCGACCAACTTTGGTCGATAAAATATTTTAATAATATAAATTTACCGACTAAAATTGGTCTGTATATATAAATTACGATATTTTTTTAATTATTAAAATTTAAATATTAGCGACCAACGTTGGTCTCTAAATTAAAATATATATTATTTTAAAATATATATAATTAACAATCTGGGTTCATAAGCGACCAACTTTGGTCGCTTATTTTCAAGTTTTTAATTTTTTTTTGTACATTAGCAACCAAGGTTGGTCGCTAATTTCCAGGATATTATTTTTTAATAAATTAGCGACCAACTTTGGTCGCTTATGTCAAAATTTGGGTTCATTAGCGACTAAAGATGGTCGCCAATATATAATTTATTAATTTTTTTTAGATAAAAGCGACCAACCTTGGTCGCTAATGTCCAAAAAAAAAATTATAGGTAAGCGACCAACTTTGGTCGCTTTTCTGGGTAATAATTTTGGCATAAAATGCCTGGTTTGGCAGCTACACCACCTACCAGCATACTAAAATCCCTAAATAATAATATTCAATACATACAATATAATTTCAATACCAAATCTCCACAACAACACAACAACAACAACAACAACAACAACAACAACAACACAATTCAAAAAACACATTAAAACCAATAAATTAAAGTTCAATAGAACAAACAAATTAAACTAACAATACTAAGTTAACACTTATTACAACTAGTTCAAAACCGGTTCTATTTGTCTAGTTCAAAGTATATAAAAGTCAAGGAGTGTTTTGTAAAACATCATTATCATCAACGTCATTATCATCACCGTCTGATGAACTTTCATCTACAAGATGGTATATAGAAGGGTCTACTTGTCGAGGACGGGAAGAACGATCACGGAGAGGACGGGAGGAACGAGTACGGGGAGGACGGAAGGAACGCTCACGTTCAAGTCGAGCCTCTGACGATGACTCACGAGACCGGGGAATCGGAAAAGCTGTAGAAGCTACGAGAGTTTTGAGCTGAGCTTGCATGTCATGGTACTGAGCTTGCATGCCAAGGTACTGAGCATCTCTAAGATTTTCTCTTTCCTTGGCCACGTCTAGTTTGGATGTGAGCTTTGTCACAGTCTCCCGCATAGCGGAGAAGCTCTCCCCATGAAGTTGCTCGCCTTGCGAAGAAGTCCCTATTCCTTGCATTCCACACTTATAACGATGGAATTTCTTAGTAGGAAGCCCTTATACCTTCACCCATTTTGGACCACCAACAACCTCCATCCATATTCTTTCAGTATCCTCATCCGAAGGTTGGATTGGCTCGCCCGACTCATTAGGTTGCTGACTGCGTATGAATTCCTCCACGTCAGCTGTGAAGCGATCCTATAAGAAAATTACATTGAATTAGTATTTAAAAATTTATATAAAAGTAAATCAAAATACTTAATGAAAAGTGAAAACCTACATGTACAGTCGAGGCTCGGCCCTCGACTCACCTTTCTGGATATGTCTCTTTATTCTTCTTTACAATATGAGTCTCCTTAAATAGCTCATCTTGGTTCATTGGACACCCCAACTTCTTTTCCTGAAAACTCATAAATTTTAGTTAATAAACAGAATAGATATACTTTGAAAATTAAAATAAATTAAGTAATTACGTACCAGTCTTCTTTTTATTGTCCCTAGGCTGATCGCACCTCGAGTGTGCAAGGAGCCTCCCTTCTCAGATGCGCGAGCTTTCTTTCCTTTTTCGCTCTTCTCTAAGAAATTTGCGGTAAGTCATTGCCTTTGAAAATCCTCCCATAAATTTTGAAGCAACCAGTCAGGCTTCTGGTTCAACAATCTAGCTTTGGAGAAACTATGCGACAACTGCTTGCGAGCTTTGTGATTAAAATTTGCAGCCACTTCCGCGCTATAGCGGTGTTCCCATACACACTTGCTCTATATTTAAAAATTTAAATATTATATGAAAATATCATAAATATAAATAATTATACTGCTTAAAATAACATGTATACCTTAAATTGATTAAAACTTTGCTCCTTCAACGAGAATGGCAATTCACTCCAAGTCGCATAAGGGCCATCATAAAGCTTTCTGGTGGCTTTGGTGATTATCCTCGTAGTAATATTACTTCGGATGAACCTCTAATTTGACAAAAAAACACATTAATATCCTATTGTACAAACTGTACAAAACAATAAACGTAAAAATAACAAATAAAACATAGGCACAGGCATATGCATTTCTGAAGAGGGTGGAAAAGATGGAGTATTATCTTCTACCCTCCTCTTTCCCTTCCTAGCCTTTTACCGACCCCGAGAACCAGTAGGGTCATTGTTACCTCGACCCTTGCCTGTCATCTGCATATTATAATACATATTTATATTGAAACATATAAGAAATTAGCTATAGAACGAGAGTTATTAAAGAAACCAACTTTTTAAAGCTCATTGACGTATTGTTCCTCGTCCGAGAATTCTTCTTCCTCACTAGTTTGAGCTTCATCAGTTGATTCTTCTTCCTCATTTTCTATAATTGTTACTTCATTTATATCAACTTCTTCCAATATGTGTTCAGGATGTTCCAAATCATTTTCTAAAAGTTCGTCCACTATTTGGTGAACAGTGGAGATATCATTTTGATATGCAACATCTAACACATTCTCGACTTCCACTCTACCTACAGGCTTAGTTTTTGATACAACCCACCAGTCGGACTTATTCCGCCGCAATGTATAAGGAGCATAATACACTTGCCTAACATTATGTGCAATTATGAAAGGATCATAGCAAACATACTCTCTTGTATGATTAACCTCAATTATGTTGTATTGGTTGTGTACTCTTGTACCTCTTGTTGGATTTGGGTCAAACCACTTGCATCTAAAGAGTATCAATTTCTTATATGTCCAACCTGTATATTCTAGTTCTATTATTTCTTTGAGCACACCATAATAATCTATATCTCCAACTTGGTTTCCATCACCACCTTGAACCCACACCCCATTGTTGTTGCTATTTTTATTTTTAGAGCAATCCTCTGTATGAAACTTATAACCATTCACAACGTGCTTAGACATTGTTGTGACCTGAAGCCCAGGTCCCCAAGATATATCTTTCAAAAATTGATTTACACCATTATTTGGATCATTTACCTACATATTGTTAAAAAAATTCATAAGTTAGCGTAACTTCCAAACATTGTTTACCTACATAGTGTTAGAATATTATAAGGATAAACTTACAAATTGTTTGAACCACGTATCAAATCTCGTATATACAGCATCATGGCCAAATTGAACCACGAGTGACTGTGACACATCAAATATTTTTAGTAGTTGCATTGAGATGTAATCACAGTAAATTTTATATTTTGATAACTACTAAATCAATACTTACTTGAGAAATGGTACAACTTCGGGACAATTTAGCAACACATGAAGTGTAGCTGACTTGTACTCCATATCACTCAAACTTCTCTTTCTAACATACTTAGAACATCGGCCTGGTTGATTGAATATGGACATAGGCGGATATAATGGATCATTCACACATTGGATTGTGTGCCTATTGANATAGATCCTTCAATCATATTCCTATGCTTAACAAATTGTTTGCATTTGCCAATTGTCCTACATAATTTCTTGGTTAGCCAAGAACATTCAAATAAAATAGAAAATTACATCAAACTTATAATATTACCTCTCAAAGGGATACATCTACCTGCATTGAACAGGCCATTCAAGTCGTGCCTCGTGTACAAGGTGGATTAGAAGGTGTTCCATCACATCAAAAAAAACCACATGGAAATATCGTTTCCATCTTAGTAGAAGTTACATGAATGTTTTGATCCATCCGGAGTAGGTTTTCTTCCCTTAATGTGGAAGAACACAAATCTTTGAAAAACAAACTAATCTCTGTGATGGGTTTCCAGATTCTTTCACGCAAACCACGAAATGCAATAGGCACTAAGGTCTCCATGAAAACATGACAGCCATGACTTTTCAGATGGCTCAACTTCCCTACCTCCATATCAATTTTTTTTCCAAGATTCGACGCATAACCCTCAGGCATCTTCAATTTCGTTACCCAATCACAAATTTGCCGTCTTTCCTCCAAAGTGAATGTGTAACTTGATTTGGGCTTGAATATCTTACCATTATTTTCTGTCTGCAAGTATAATTCAGGCCGCCTGAAATATTCTTGTAAGTCCATTCTAGCCTTCGGGTTATCCTTTGTCTTACCTTTAACATCCATCACTGTGTTGAACAAATTGTCAAAATAATTTTTCTCAATATGCATGACATCATGGTTATGGCAGAGAAGGTTATCCTTCCAATAAGGCAACTCCCAAAATATACTCTGTTTCATCCAATTATGAGTAACACTGTATCCGGGGAATCTATAAGGTGGAGCTTCAGTAACTTTACTGAAGTTCTGGACCCTCTCCCAAATTTCCTCACCTGAAAGTATCGGAGGTGGAGAATCATATTCCATTTTATTCTTTTTGAATGCATTTTTCATCCTTCTAAACTCATAGTCAANTCATCCACCCAGACAACATTCCATACGCAGGAAAATCATTAATTGTCCACATTAAATTAGCACGCAAATTAAAATTCTGCTTGGTTGATATGTCATATGTTTCAACATCATCGTACCACAATTGTTTTATCTCATCAATCAATGGTTGCAAATATACATCAATCAAAATTTTTGGATTACGTGGACCGGGGATTGTGAACAACTATTTTTGACCACACCAAAATTCTATACTATTTTTTTTGCTAAAAATATTA
>ML423325.1:130302-178079 GCA_005239525.1 Nicotiana knightiana | reverse complement strand
CTCCGAGTGTCGCCTATGAAGGGCGTGATGAGATTTGGGAAGAAGGGCAAGCTTAGCCCTAGGTTCATTGGTCCGTTTGAGATTCTTGATCGAGTGGGAGAGGTGGCTTATAGACTTGCATTGCCGCCTAGCTTATCAGCCGTACATCCAGTTTTTCATGTGTCCATGCTTCGGAGGTATCACGGCGATCCAGCCCACATGTTAGATTTCAGCACTGTCCAGTTGGATAAGGACTTATCTAATGAGGAGGAGCCGATAGCTATTCTAGACCGACAAGTTCGTCAGTTGAGATCCAAGAGTTTCCCTTCTGTTTGTGTTCAGTGGAGAGGTCAGCCTCCTGAGGCATCGACCTGGGAGTCCGAGTCCGATATGCGGAGCCGTTACCCTCATTTATTCCCCGACTCAGGTACTTCCTTCTTCTGTCCGTTCGAGAACGAAGGGTTGTTTTAGAGGTGGAGAATGAGACGACCCAAAGGGTCATCACCTATTTTATTACCCATCCCGTACTTTCGAGGCCTTGAAAACCTCATTTATAGTCGCCTCAATCTGCGTGCGCAGTTCTGGCGCGTAGCCGGAAAGCTTAAATATGAAATTCTGTGAAAAATGCTAAGATTTGATATTAAAATGAGTAAATTTGACTCCGGTTAACATTTTGGGTAAATGGACCCGGACCCGTGATTTGACGGTCCCGGAGGGTTCGTAGGAAAATATGGGACTTAGGAGTATGCCCGGAATCGAATTCCGAGGTCCCAAGTCCGAGAAATGAATTTTTGAGTAAAATTATTTTCTGAAATTTATAAAGAAAAGTAAAAATGAAAATTGGTTAGAATGTGTTGGTATCGGGCCTGTATTTTTGGTTCGGGCGCCCGGTACAGGTCTTGTATGTGGTTTAAGATATGTCTGTGAAGTTTGGTTGAAATTGGACGTCGTTTGACGTGTTTCAGACTTAAACCTCTAAATTTGAAAGTTTATGAGGTTTGAAGAAAAACTAGTGATTTTGAGGTTTGATTCGTTGTTTTTGATGTTATTTTGGCGATTTGATCGCGTGGTTAAGTTCGTAGGATGTTGTTGAGTTAGTGCATGTGATTAGAGGGTTGATTGCTATATTTTGGACCCGAGGTAAGTGTTTGGTCTAACCTTAACTTGAGGGAATAGGAGTTGAGTCTTATTTGCTACTTGCTAATTGTAGAGTACGATGTATAGGCATGGTGACGAGTATCTATACATGGTGTCTAGCATGACCGTGAGTCTTATTATTGCGAGTATTCCGATTTTGTTGTAACTTCCATGCTTAATTGATGATTTCTATATGTTGTAAAGAGCATGTGAAAGGAATTGTGATCTTTAAACTTCGAGGAGCATTGGCTCAGATTGTGAAACGAATAATGAAGAAATATGAGATATTACATTTTTGGAGCATTGGCTCAAATTGTAAAACGAATGATGAAGGGATATGAGATAATTACATCCTTTGGAGCATTGGCTCAAGTGATAGAATAAATCATGGAAATGAAAGTGAAAGAAAGAGAAAGAGTTATTGAAATATACCCTTGCCGGGTCATCGTTGTATTGTTCCCTTGCCGGGATTTAATTGTTTAATTGATGTTCCCTTGCCGGGATTTAATTGTTTAATTGATGTTCCCTCGCCGAGATTTCTATTTCTATTCTGTTTACTCCCTTGCCCTTTGTTTGTGATTGCTGTCTGGGTGATGAGGAGTTTTAAAGCACGAAGGGTGATGTCGTGCACTTGTTTTGGTGAGTATGAGAGTAAAGCATGAAGGGTGATGCCGTGCATTATTTGATATTGTCTCCCTTGCTGGGATGTTGAGATTACTGTTATTGTTCCCTTGCCGAGATTCCTATTTCTATTCTGTTTACTCCCTTGCCCGTTGTTTCTGATTGCTGTTTGGGTGAGGAAGAGTGTTAAAGCACGAAGGGTGATGCCGTACACTGTTCGCTATTGTGAGGAGGAGTGTAAAACACGAAGGGTGATGCCGTGCCGTATGATGTACCATTCCGTACCAATATTCATTTATCATACTGTGAGGAAAGAGAGTAAAAGCACGAAGGGTGATGCCGTGCCATGATTTACATTGATTATATTATACATTGCTTAGTGAGGACGAGAGTAAAAACACGAAGGGTGATGCCGTGCCATGATTTACATTGATTATATTATACATTGCTTAGTGAGGACGAGAGTAAAAACACGAAGGGTGATGCCGTGCAGGCTTGTGATTTCTGGTCCTTATTGATATTCTGACCTTGTTGTTCCTTTCTTTGTTTAATATTTCTTATATGAAACTGTTATCTCCCCACAACATGTTCCCCTTTCCCTTATTGATGGATTACTTCCTGTATTTCTCTTCCGTTGTTTACATTTATATATTCGAACTGCACAGGTACATTTTGTTGTCGTGTCTTAGCCTCGTCACTACTTCGTCGAGGTTAGGCTCGACACTTACTCAGTACATGGGGTCGGTTGTACTGATGCTACACCTGCACTTCTTTATGTTGTGCAGATTACGCAGCCGGACCCAGAGGACATCATTAATGGGAGTGTCTTCCAGCTTATCCTAGAGGCTTCAAGGTATACCCACTGGCGTTCGTGGGCCTTGGCGTCTCTTCCATCCCTTTGTCTTCACTTCTGTCTTATTTTTCCTCTAGTTTCAGAGACAGTCATGTATTTCCTTCCAGACTTTGTATTTAGCACTCTTATAGACAGTTCGTGAGTTTGTGACTCCAGGTTTTGGGAAAAATTTACGCGTCGTTGTATTATATTGTCCTTATTTAGCTTGAAACCATATTTATTTCCGCTGTTAAATTGTGAACCGTTTAGTTTGTCCTAGTAAATTGATGTTGATATGCCAGTTTATCTATATACGTTGGCTTGTCTAGCAGGTTCAATGTTAGACGCCATCACGGCCCGATGGTGGGATTTTGGGGCGTGACAATTGTGACCCAAATCAAGGATAGTGAGCTTGGAGACATTAGAAATAGAACTAGGAATTGTCACACTAAACTGGTTCAACCCAAGGTATAGGCCGTTAAGATTTGGAATGTTATGGGCATTGTTAGAAGGTAGAGTTCCAGAAAGCTCATTAGCTATAACTACAATTATTTCCAAGCCGGAAATGTTGTAGAAAGATCTAGGAATTTTACTTGATATCTTGTTTGAACGAAGATATGTTTCTTTCAGATTAACAATATTTCCAAATTCTATATGAATTTTTCCATTAGGATTATTGGCACCAGTATCCATCATCACCAAAGTCAATAAACTCCCCATAGAAGGTGGAATTGCCCACCAAATTGTTTTTTTATTCTTTAAATTGCTGGCAGATTTTGAATTTCACTTGGACTATTTCCTGAAAATTTATATCAGATTTTTGGAGTTGTCAGTCAAATTGTTATTTGTAGTATAAAGAAACTAGACCAAACTATATTATTGTTTTGTTATTCCAAGAAAATAAACTGGTAGGGACCTGTGGAGTGGAGATACTTAGTACCAGTAATGGAATGGTTGGGACTTCCTGAGGTGAACAGGAAACCTACTAAGCCTTTAGATGCTGCAGCCTGCAAGGTGACGTAGACAAGGAGATTTCTTTTTGCAATTGCTATATATGGAGTATTTAAGTCGGGGCTTAAATGGACTGAAAGATGAAAAAGAGTTTAAATTTCATCCCAAATTAGGCATCACTCACCTAAGTTTTGTCGATGATCTTCTACTCTGTGCCAAAGGAGACAATAAATGTATGCATTTGCTGCATGACAGATTTGGTCGATTGTCAACTGCTTGTGGATTAGAAGCAAAATTGGCTAAAAGTTGTGTGTATTTTGGAGGTATGGATAATGATGAGAGAAGGAAAATATTGCAGACGGTGTGATATGTACAAGGAGAGATTTCATTTAAATACCTGGGGATTCTAAGAAACTGAACTTGGAGCAGTGGAAACCTCTCATTGAAAAGATAGTGACAAAGATATCATCATGGACTGCAAAAAAACTTTCTTGTGCGGGTAGGACTCAAATGTAATTTTTGTATACAATCAGTCTTATTGGGCACAACACAAGTGTTCATTAATCTACCTAAAATGCATTTCAAGTGTCTGATGTACCATAATACTGCTCGACCAAGGGCAATTTTTTCTCTTCTCTATGTGGTTATAGGTTCTGGGAAGGTTACTCATAGTGGACAGATTAGAGAAGTAGGGGATAACAGTTGATCCAATATGCTCAATGTGTAAAACAGACAAGGAATCACTTATTCAGCTTTGCTGAGAGTTTATGGGTTCATTAAGTTGATGCAATGGCTTCAGATATAACACTCACCTGGAAATAATTTGAACCAAATACTCAAGATGATCTATGCAGAATATATCCAAGCTTTGTGTACTTAAAGAAACACTAGAATCTTTGAGAAGAAAGAGGGACAGATAACGACATTGCAAAGAAATTTCTTTGCGTGAGAGAAGACGGAGCATATTACAAGGACTGAAATTCTAGGCTACAAGTTCATATGATTTGTGTGAGATAAAATACTGCAAATGTTGTAGATGTTTACTTGTTTCAGTAATGTTCAATTTCTTTTAAGAACAGCAGACTGTGTTTGGTCTAGCCAAGTTTGTAAATATGTTACACCCCATGTTTTTGTACGTAAAAGTATGCCATAAGCAAATTGGTGAAAGCTCGGAAATGAGATATTACATCCCGTATTTTTTGTACGTTAAAGTTTCGTCGTAAGTTAATCAACGTAAGTTCAGGAATGAGATTATTTTGAGATTATACGCATTATGCTATTTCAAACAAGTGATGAGTAAATTTGTGAAGTTGAGAGGGTAAGCAAGTCGAAGAAAATGAATTTCGTCGAGGTTTAACATTTTGGGATAAAATATGGCCCGAGCTAAAATACTCGGTATTTATGAACTAGTACAATACAAAGTACCCCATAGTCATGATAGTAAGATATATAAGGTGTGTTAAAAGTGAGTAGTATTTTAAGTAATTTGAGATAATTCTTAATTATATGGGTATGAGTGATTATTGGTTAATGAGGGATTAATTAATTAAATAAGATAATAGAAATCAATTAAGTCTTTAAGATAAAGCAAGAACGTGGAAACCCCCTTTTTTCATTTAAGATGACTCTTAAGTCATTAATAATAGGTGGAAAGATTAAGTGATGTGGACAGGTATTGAACATGAGTCACCTTACTCATTTTAAGAAAGAGATTCATTTTAAGCTCTTTTACAATTTAATTACCAACGTTACACAGAGACTTTGCAATTCAAGCTTCACATGGAAATGTTACGATCCAAATCACTTTCTAATCCAAGGAACTTTGCAACATTCGGCCAAGATTTTCTTTGCATAAACAAAGTGATTGCGTTGAGCTTTCATACGGCTTGTTTCATGTTTTGTCGCAATTTACGTGTGTTAGAAGGATTTTCAAGAGAATCGGCTCAGGTATGTTAAAGTTAAGCTCTTCCTTCATTTTTCATGATCTTGTAATTACACGAGTTTGATAACGAGGCATAAAGAAAAATTCATATCCCGGAATTTACGTATATTTTCCTAGTTTTGTAAGTTGCAATATTCTCTTTATCGGGACTTCATATTCATTTGAGTATTTCATTTTTCCAGTCAAGAGAGCAGAGAGTTTATATATACAGTATTACAGTATTTTTATTACCATCAACTATAACCGATGGGCAGGCCCCTATTGGGCAACCTCAAATCAGATGGATATACTGAGCCTACTGTGGGCGAGCGCCTATGAGCGAGCCCAGTTGGCCGAGATACAGATCCTAGTATGGCCGAGCGCCTATGAGCGAGCCTACTATGGCAGAGCAATTATATACATATACCGAGCCTTATAGGGCCGGACAACTATTTTACTTACTATATATTGAGAGAGTCGAGTCAGTATCAGTAGGTAAGCATATCTTCAGATTATCTTTGACTTCGAGTTGCTTTGACTTATTATATTATCAGTTCAGTTTCAACTTTCAGTATATTGCCTTACATACTCGGTACATTATTTCGTACTGATGTCCCTTTTTTGGGGGCACTGCATTTCACGCGTACAAGTTCAGACAGACAGACGAGTATACCTCCTCATTAAATGTTGCCCGAGTTCAGCTTGATCGGTAAAGCTCCATTCCTTTTGGAGTTTCCGGTTCTAGAGCTTTATGTACATCTTATGTATAGATGTATATATGTTATGAGAAGGTCGGGAGCTGTTCCGTTCATAGTTTATCCACCACTAGAGGCTTGTAGATATATCCTGTCAGTTAGTGCAGTATGTTGGGCTCGTAGACCTTTTATGTATATTTTGTTGGTTTGCCAGCTGTAGTAGCTATGACGGCCTTATCGGCCCAGCTTTATATTGATATTTAGTCAGCATTCACAGTTATCTCGCAATACGGCCCATGGACAAAGTATGACATCACATGTTCAGAGTTCCTTAGTCGCAAGTTGGTACACAAGGTTATGTGAGGCACCGGGTGCCAGTCTCGCCCCTAGGTTCGGGGCGTGACAAAAGTGGTAGCAGAGCAGTTCTATCCTAGGGAATCTACAAGCCGTGTCTAGTAGAGTCTTGTTTATGGGTGTATCGTGCACCACACTTATAAGCAGGAGGCTACAGGGTATTTAGAACTGTCACTCTTTCTTCTTACTCTAGATCATGTAGTAGAGCTTAAAGAACACAATTTCCTAAACTCGACCTTATTCATAAGACGATGATGCCTACATTTAGAAAGATGGTTGGTAAGGGATTGAACCCGGTTGTGAAAGAGTTCAGCCAGAAGAACCCGGTGAGCTTCTGGAAAAGGTGCCTTAAGACAGGAATATATATCCACCCCTATGGTGAAACGCAATGAAAGATTCAGAAGGTAAATACAAGTTTCAACAAATAAAAGAAGCAAGGTGAATAAGGGTATGAGGTACCTAATTAGTAGAGATGAACATTATATATAATTCAGGAAGAGAGATATAAGCATTTTGAGTTACCTTCAACAGTAACAGAGGTATGTATAATTTGCCACACCAATCTAAGTTATGTTCTATGGGAGCTAACAAATATGGTTTAAGAGAAGTACATAATATCATGATCCGGTTGGGGGTTAGAGTGACCCAAAATGGTGGATGAATTGTTTGCGTTAGTTGACATTTCTGAAGGATATTGCAAATGTGCTAATAGATCTCCTTGTGAGACACCCAAATGGCGCACTCTAAAATAGTACAGCTAGATATGAGCACTATAAAGATAGACACTGGAAGCCGTGATGGGATAAATATTACCTTAGTGTGGCTTGCAGAGCGAGAACGTTAAGCAACCGAAGAGCCACTGGATGGAGAAAAAGGGAGCTAAAAGCAAAAGAATGTCTTGTTCGAATTTTCAAAATAAAGTGATAGGCATAAATGTTAGCGGGAAATAAGAAAAGAGTTAATGAAGCATTATGAGTAACATATGATACATGCATGACAACGGTAGATCAAAAGATCACAGTATTACAGAATCAATAGTCAAGTGAAGGAAGAGATAAGGGGTGACAAGCCTTAGGACAACAAAAGAGTATAGGCCATACAGTCACATCCTCATTTCGAGAAATAAGTTCGCAACTCTAACGTGATTAACAGAAGGAAAAGTTAGACCCTAGAGTAATAGAAATCAGTATGGACCAGTGAACAAGATAAACTAAAAATGAATTAGGGACTGAGGTATTTGATAATAGTCAGCATCATGAGAATTTCAGATTGTGTTTCAGCAATAGTAGAATAGAAAACAGAAGAAGATCCATGATAAATTCAGAGAATGGTCACTCAGGAAGACGCTTCCCTAAAGCAAGCAATGTGAGCAAAGTTAAGCTTAAGGGACTGTATGTACCAATTACACTAAGTTCCACCATCGCAAGTAAGGAATTTTGTTATCCTTGATAACAGAAGCATTACCGCAAGGCGAGTAAGGGTCATTGATGATGTGAAAGGACGCCAAAGACGAAGAGGAAAAACATCTATAAGCAGGTTGTCGTAGCTCCAACTCTTAGTTCTCCCCTAAAGGGGGGAACATGGAATGGTGTGGCATTAAATCAGAATTAAGTGGATCTAGTAACTATGGAATGATAAAGGAAGAATGCGATAAATAAAATGAGAAAAGGATGAGATTTCACTTATTCACATGTTAAAGATATGCTATGATTCAAGAACATTATGTAAGCACGACACCAAGAAAAGGAAGTAAGGGTTCCTGCCCGGGATGTTTTTGATAAATAATGAGCTAGTGCGAGAGGTAAGTTAAGACAAGAGGTTACTGATAAATCAACAGATCATGCAAAATAAACATAGTGAACCCCAACATGGGGCATTCAGTCTCGCAAATATGACATCGTGTCCCTTGAGAAATATTCAGATAGAAGTTGGGGTAGTTAAAGGTACCATACAAGTGTTACAGAAATAAACGATAATGCCACTGGGAAGACAGTCAAAATATTAGTTCAGAAGCAACCCTATAAGAACAAGGGCATGGAAATAAGTAACTACAAATAATTATAGGCGGGGGAGAACATCAAAAATTCCGTCAAGTATACGATATGATAAACTCGCAGTTTTACAAGAGTCAGAATGTCCTCCCTAAGTACTTCAGTGAAAGACTAGCTGAGGAAATAAGAACAATGACCTAAAGAGGAAATGGTCGCGTAACAACAGTCTCACAACAACATTGTAAGCACCCCAAAAGGAAGTGGAACCTACCGTGGCTAATGAAAGGGAAGTAAGTTCAAAAGTAATATTCGAGATCATATGAGTCGCACGAAACTTTTGGTATGCGTGGGAACTAAGATAAGCCAAGTATTCATGCAATAAGTGGCAGAACGACCAGGAAAAGTAATTGCTTGCAATTAAAGAAAGTTGAGAAGGAATGAAAGGAATTATTCAATCAATGATCCAGAGATGATTACATTATGAATGCACCTAATATTTTGGGGTATTATACATCGTATATTATTGACAATCATACAGCCGTAGAAGACTTTGGTATAAGTTAAAAGGAAATAATTGAGTTCAGGTTATAGACAAAGGATTGAATTGTTAGATGATGGTATCATGGATATTCTATAGTGCCCATGAAAGGCTAAACATAATAACTAATACCATGAACCGCATATTAGGATATAGCTTAAGCCTTCGTAAAGGCTGATCAGAAAAAAGAAGGAAACTAAAGAGTTACACCAAATAAGTAAACTAGGAGTCTGATTACTGGACCAAAAAAATTATAGAATTCATGATTAAGAACATGGCAGAATCTCTCTTAATATCAGAGGTACAAGAGAGATAGTACAGTAGCTATATTCTATAATGAATCTACGATAAAGCCAGTTAGAAGAAGTACCAGCCTCATAAGAAGTTAGTATGAAGCTCCCACCGAATTGTGTATGCCCCAGAGGTGCAAGTATTATGATAGAGCTTCAAGTTGTGAACGTGAATCATACCTATGTGGAAGGGAGGTCCTGAAAGAGATAAAAGATGCGATGCAAGATTTTAAGGTAAGAAAGGTAAAGGTGAACAGTGTACGAATACTCAAATGTAGAAGATTGTGAATAGTCCATATTGCGGATAAAAGGCTAGAAGCGCGGGGATCCAACATCCAGGAATGATAGCAGCGTCTTCAGTGGCTTACCTTTCAGCCTATGGTTTCTAAGTGCCGAAAGGTCTAATTAGAAAGTAAAAGAAGAGTTAGAGACGATGTGATGTCTCGCTTGATGTTCCAGAATAACATAAGGAAATCTATGGTGCAAACAAGTTGAAGGAAGGTTGGGAACAATTATGAATAGATATATGTAGGTCGCAAGCTAAAGTATGGTAGAGCGACAAGGTTTTAGGAAGACACGGGTAAGGATAATAAAAGGTGAGTGAAAAAGTGACAAGAATGGATAAGTTCTTGGGATTAAGCTCATGAAAATAAGAGAGCTGATGGATCCTATAAGTTATAGAAGGCTCAGTGTAGTCAGAATGAACTCAAAGGAGTCTAAGACTAGTAGCATTTAGAAGAGATGAAATGCTGCCTTGGTAGTGGAATAAGGGCGTAATTGTGATAGATAAAGGATGACGTTTGGGCCTTCGATTGAGTAATAACTTGAAGAGGATTTCATGAATTGTAAGGGGATAAAATACCCATATAAGGTGAATCACATCGAGATACTATGAAATACGATACCATTTCAAATGTTCCTCGATGCAACGAGAGTCCAAGTGATTACGTAAGAGGTTTCAAGTTATCAGTAGTAGAGTGTAGGTCAATATTGAGGTGAATTAATAATGGATGGATAAAAGTCATAAAGTATGAGATGAGATTAGGCCGTTATTCTTAAGATGAACAGTAATGAGGAAGCATTAAAGAACTTAGACTTATGCATATAGGGTAAACAACAAGAGTAAGCCGGAATTTTGTAGCAGACCTCAGCAGCGATAAATCGAAGTAAGAGATACGGTGTAGTATGACCTATCTTGATGCAGTAAAGTCATACAGATGGATAGACGGATCTATGAAATAAGGTATAGCAATATTAGTAAGTTCAACAAAGTACCGAGCGAATAACTTCAGTATACCTATAGATGCCTAGAGGGACATCTTGTCAAGCGCTTTATATGTTCACAAAGTAAGGCCTAGAGATTGGCTAAAAGCTGGAGGAAAAAGGAGGGAAGAGTCGCATAGGGGCACTTACAAGGTCAGAATCTTATAGGCTGTATGAAAGAAGGTAGCAACAGTTACGAGATTGGAAGGATTCCGACCACAAGTCGTGGCATGAGAAAGAGGCCTAAAGGGGGGAATGCCCTGGCCTTTTGATTTATTCACAAGACAATTGGCTAAATGGCAAGGAGAGTATTAAGGTATTCACAAGAGTTATAAGTTATGAAAATGATAAGTGCATCAGTAAACATTCGAGGAGGAATATTTCAAAGGGAGGAATGATGTTACAACCCATATTTTCGTACGTAAAAGTATGCCATAAGCAAAGTGAAAGCTCGGAAATGAGATATTGCATCCCGCATTTTCGTACGTTAAAGTTTCATCGTAAGTTAATCAACGTAAGTTCAATAATGGAATTATTTTGACATTATAAGCATTATGCTATTTCAAACAAATGATGAGTAAATTCGTGAAGTTGAGAAGGTAAGAAAGTCGAAGAAAATTTCGTCGAGGTTTGACATTTTGGGATAAAATACGGCCCGAACTAAAATACTCGGTATTTATGAACTAGTACCATACAAGGTACCACATGGCCATGATAGTAAGATGTATAAGGTGTGTTAAAAGTGAGTACTATTTTAAGTAATTTGAAATAATTCTTAATTATATGAGTATTGGGTGATTATTGGTTCATGGGGGATTAATTAATTAAATAAGATAATAGAAATCAAGTAAGTCTTTAAGATAAAGCAAGAACGTGGCATCCCTTTTTTTATTTATTTAAGATGACCCTTAAGTCATTAATAATAGGTGGCAAGATTAAGTGATGTGGGAAAGTATTGAACATGAGTCACCTTACTCATTTAAAGAAAGAGATTCATTTTAAGCTATTTTATAATTCAATTACCAACGTTACACATAGATTTTGCAATTCAAGTGTAACGACCCGACCGGTCGTTTTGTGTTATAGGACCCCGTTCCCCTAAATGAAACTTCCCATAGTGGCTTATTGTGATTTAAGACTTGCGGGGGCGGATGGTCCGGGATTCGGAAGTGTTTAGAGCAATATTGGCATACTTGGTTCCTTCAGGCTCGCCTTTAGGCCAAGTTTGACTTCGGTCAACATTTTGATTAAACGACCTCGAAATTGAGTTTCGACGGTTCCGGCAGCTTCGTATGATGATTTCGGACTTGGGCGCGTGTTCAGAATGGGTTTTGGATGAACCGGGAGCGTTTCGGCGCCCAATATCGAAATAAGAGTTTCCTTAAGTTCATATTGTGGTTTGTGATGTGTTTTTTGGTTATCGAGGTCCGAAAATTTTTTTGAGACCGGGAATAGTTCCGTTATGTCATTTATGACTTGCCTGCAAAATTTGGTGTCATTCCGAGTAGTATAGGTCGGTTCGACGCATTGTTAGCGAATTTAAGAAACTTAAAGTTCCTAAGTTTGATTCTAGGGGTTTTGAGGTGTGATTTTGAGTTTTAGCGTTGTTGTGGGTGTTGGGAAGGATCGAGCGAGTCCGTATTATGATTTGGGACTTGTTGGTATATTTGGACGGGGGCTCGAGTGGGCCCAGGTGCCTCTCGGGCACCAAATGAGGCCAAAAACCAGCTGAAGTAGTTGCTGGTGCACCTGATCTGGTGCGACCGCAGGTGCGGTTGCCCGGTCGCAGGTGCGAGACCGCTCCTGCGGTTCCAGCTTCGCAGGTGCGAACCTGAGGTGGGTTGCCCAGTTCTCGCAGGTGCGGGCCCTTTCCCGCAGGTAACATTCTAATGCAAGGAACTTTCTAATGCAAGGAACTTTGCAACATTCGGCCAAGATTTTCTTTGCATAAACAACGTGATTGCGTTGAGCTTTTCATACGGCTTGTTCCATGTTTTGTCGCGATTTACGTGTGTTAGAGGGATTTTCAAGAGAATTGGCTCAGGTATGTTAAGGCTAAGATCTTACTTCATTTTTCCTGATCTCGTAATTACACGAGTTTGATAACGTGGAATAAAGAAAAATCCATATTCCGGAATTTACGTATATTTTCCTAGTTTCGTAAGTTACAATATTCTCTTTATCGGAATTTCATATTCAGTTAATTATTTCCTTTTTCTAGTCAAGAGAGCAGAGAGTCTATATATACACTATTACAGTATTTATATTGCCATCGAGCTATAATCGATGGGCAGGCCCCTATTGGGAAACCTCTGATCAGATGGTAAGTTATATATCGAGCCTACTGTGGCCGAGCGCCTATGAGCGAGCCTAATTGGCCGAGATACAGAGCCTAGTATAGCCGAGCGCCTATGAGCGAGCCTACTACGGCAAAGCAGTTATATACATATACCGAGCCTTATAGGGCCGGACAGTTATTTTACTTACTATATATTGAGAGAGTTGAGTCAGTATCAGCAGGTAAGCATATCTTCAGATTATTTTTGACTTCCAGTTGTTTTCACTTATTATATTATCAGTTCAGTTTCATCTTTTAGTATATTGCGTTACATACTCGGTACATTATGTCATACTGATGTCCCTTTTCTGGGGGCGCTGCATTTCATGCGTGCAGGTTCAGACAGACAAACGGGTAGACCTCCTCATTAGGTGTTGCCCGAGTTCAACTTGATCGGTAAAGCTCTATTCCTTATGGAGTTGCTAGGTCTAGAGCTTTATGTACATCTTGTGTATATATGTATATATATTATGAGTAGGTCGGGGAGCTGTTCCGATCACAGTATATCCACTAATAGAGGCTTGTAGATATATCCTGTCAGTTAGTGCAGTATGTTGGGCTGGTAGACCTTTTATGTATATTTTGTTGGTTTTCCAGCTATAGTAGTTATGACGACCTTATCAGACCATCTTTATATTGATATTTAGTTAGCATTCGCAGTTGTCTCGCAATGCAGCCCATGGCCAAAGTATGACATCACATGTTCAGAGTTCCTTAGTCGCAAGTTGGTACGTAAGGTTAGGTGAGGCACCGGGTGCCGATCTCGTCCCCTAGGTTCGGGGCGTGACAAAATATATACTTGGTGATTAATAAATTTCCTAATCACCAAAAAAATGATGTACATGTAATGCACGTATTGACCATGTATGGTTTAGTATATAGTATTTTGTCAGCAAAAATGATACTATAATAGATGGATATCAGTGTGGATATCCTACACTATAGTTTATTCTAAAACAAGAACCTTATAAAATCTGATGGTCATTTTAGTCTTAGTATTTAGTATTTTGTCAGCAAAAATGATACTAAAATAGATGGATATCAGTGTGGATATCCTACACTATAGTTTATTCTAACATAAGAACCTTATAAAATATAGTGGTCGTTATAGTCTTAGTATTTAGTATTTTGTCAGCAAAAATGATACTAAAATAGATGGATATCAATGTGGATATCCTACACTATAGTTTATTCTAACACAAGAACCTTACAAAATCTGATGGTCGTTATAGTCTTAGTATTTAATATTTTGTCAGCAAAAGTGATACTAAAATAGATGGATATCCTACACTACAGTTTATGCTAACACAAGAACCTTATAAAATCTTGTAGTCGTTATAGTCTTCTTTCTTTTTGACTTAGAAAAGTCCTATGAAGCAGCAATTTCCCTAAAGTTTTTCTTTTCTAATTTTTTTTCCAGAAAGAGAGCTTAAAGAGTCAAAATATTAATTCTTCAATCGTAAGAACAAGGAAATCCATTTGTTTTTTCTTTCCTCCTTGTAAGAAATTGACTAAAGGCTAGTGGTAGGCAAGACTAAAGTACATTCAAGATTTTAACGTAATGAGTAACCGAATCCACTTTCAACGCTCTAGGAAAGAATGTAGTTGCAGAAGGTGTTTAACACAAAAGGTATAATTTTTGGTTAAACCTTTATATTTATGTAATGATGGGTTAAACCTAGTTAATAATAATATTCCTAAATGCAAATCTTGAAAATACAGATAATATAGGGTTGATCCAGTGGGGAGTTAATGACATCGTGCATTAAATATTCCAAAAGCATGAGCAATAATGGAGGAGTAACTAGCAATAAATAATAATAAATGACATTTAAGTAACTAGAAGGAATGATTCACCCTATAATGAATGAGTTAGATGATTGTTCCACCTGACAATGATGCGTGACAGATAAATCCTAGAATATTGAAAATATTCTTAGATCTGATGGAAAAGTGTGGAATAATAAATGCAAGAATGTTGATTAAAAGGCAATATTTGTATCTTTGCTAGAGAGAGAGAGAGAGAGAGAATCTTCTTTTGAAAAGTGTTCTTATCAAATGACATGCCCTATCCCATTATCTCCTTTTCGTTTTATACAAGACATGTCCCTAACAAACCCTAATAGTACGAGTTCAGAGAATATTCACTAGAATATTCTCTTTAACATCCTAATTAAAAAACTAGTAGTTATTGTTCTGTCAACGGTACTCGACCTCGACCATTGTTTACTTGTCGATCACGAATCTCACTTCTTCTTGGTCGACCTCGGCCGACTCTCTCCTTAATGAGATGCTACCCTAAATTTTGTAGCGTATATTTTGGCCTATACACTTAGTCCCTCCGCTATCGAGACCGGCCTCAGTCGGGCTCGATGAGCGGATACTGTATAATGTAGTCGAAGCAATTGGACGACCTGACCGAGTCGTGATGGTTGGGGTAAATTGGTGATGTGTCCTTTTATGAACCGTAATTTCTACGTTCGTTAGTCTCACGAATCAGGATGACATCGTGGCGACATGCGTCACTATGATGCGATTTCTCGATGTGTTGCATCGTTTCACGTGTGTCTTCTGATCGAACCTTCCGCTTCGGTTATAGTGCCAGGTAATGACGGTTTCCTTCATTTCAATGCTTGAGTTACTATAAATAGGGGCGTGGAGACAACGTTCATGTCTTTACAAAACTCTTGCATTACAAACTCTGAATATTCTTCTTCTCCCAATGATGTGCTTCTTCTTATCAAAGTCCTCTGCTTTCTTTTTATTCCTTGTTTGAACATATTCTCTTAACAACATGGCTAATGTATCCTCTACTTCTGGTATGACATCAGAACCCGTCCCTTTGGCGGTGCAGATGCCCCCTCATGCTGACAATGTCTCTATTGCTATTGAGGATGAAAATTTTCCTACGGTGGAAGAAATAATCCCTTGTAGTGAAAAGGTTAGGTTCGATTTTTTGAAGGTGCCTGAAAGTGAGCCCGAAATCTCGGAGTCTCTGATGAAAGAGTCCGAACTGGCCGAGCTTAGGGCAAAATTTAAAATTTCTGCCAAATCGATATAGTCCCACCAGGGCGTGATGTGGTGCAATTCCACCACCTCGAATATTGCGCATTCTATGCGTATCCTTTCTAGGTCGGCTATACTCTCCCCCTTCTCCCATTGGCAGAGGAATTCTGCCGCTAGTATGGTGTTTTCTCGGCTCAACTCTCACCGTACATCTACAAGCTTATCAGGATGCTCACAAAATTTGTGGAGTTGGCCAGGGTCGGGGTCACACTCCGCCATATTATGCACCTCTTTTCCCTCAGCTACTATAGGGGGACGATGTTTCACCTTCGCCATCGAGGAGGTAAATGCCTGGTGGTGAAGATGGACGATAAGGAAAATCGTCAATTTTGGCTCAACTACTTTTATGTCAGAAGTAAAGACGTGGTAGCCAATGGGGACGACTTTCCTGAGACTTGGAATCACGCTCGTAAGTATCTATTTTTTCTTTGGTGAAGCGCACTTGATTTATCTGTTTCTAGTCGTAGTCTCTAATATGTTATCTCTTCTTCGTTCAGCCAAGGCTGCGCCTCCTCCTTTGGTCGGGGACATTTCTGATTGGGTTGGTCGAATTCTTCCTCATACAGTGGGATTTGCGAATGGCTGGGCTTTATCAAGAAGTTCGGACCTGCTTCTTTTTTGGCCAGCGAGTTCATCTAATTTTTTTTTACTATTTTGACCTCGTGGTTGTTTGCTCATCATAGTTTGTTATTGGTAGTGATAACCCTTGATTTTCCTTTTTTTAGTTCAAGGATCTTCGAGGAGGCCGATGTCTCCTTCTCCTGCGTTCCGTAAGAGGAAAGTTGCTTCTTCCACGGAGTCTGTTCCTACCGTGACTGTGACTAGTCCTGCTCGGTCATCTACGGCCAGACCTGCTCGGTTCTCTACCACACCTACTGATGCTTTCGTATCGGCTTCTTCTCCCCCTGTGGGTATATCGACAATGGAGATTTTGTATTCCCCTTTGCATCATCTAGTGGACGAAGAGGATGACTCGTTGCCGAGCAGTGGAAATTTAGTTCCCCGTAAAAGAAGATCGGTGGACGTCGGTGATGGGGTTGCCCGGGCTGTCAATTCGGTAAGGGGCAATTTTTCCATCCATGAAGCAGCGACTATAGAGCTTGAAAATGACGCCGAGTTACTGTCCGATGTTCCTCCCTCGACTGAGGCCGTAGAGGGTATGCCTTTTCCCGAAACTAGGGTGGAAGCTGAGGGGCCGCTTGTGAGGATCTCCGATTCTTTCCGGCAAGATGAGCCATCGGCCTCGCGATCGGCCGATGTTTCTTCATCATCGACTGATGGGAGAGGTAAAGGCGTTGCCGAGGACGACTATGAGACGGGCTCTGGCCTTGATGCCGAAGAGGTGAGGATGATGGGGGAAGGTTTCACCCGGCTTGAAGTGAGATTGGAGGGGTCCATGCGGACCATTGCGGTCCCTATGGATTGAGACTTGTTGGTCGATACGGAGAATGTGTTTCCTTTGCTTGGTCCCCTCTGTTCCGACGTGCAGGGTAAAACCCTCAAAAAACTGGACGATGCTACCTTATCAAGGAGCATAGTCGACCTCGCTCTTAGGGTAAGCGTTTTGACTTCTTTTGTTCTTTTTTCATCAATTTTTAGGCTTCGTTCTTACTCTCCATCTTATTTTTCTTCCTTTTCCAGACTGTGATTTTGGAGATTGAAAGTGCTCGAAGAGAGGAGAGGCGTAAGGGTATCTTTTTGAAGATGGAGCGGAAATATCGTGAGTACCGTGACAAGTACCGCGAGATCTATTGACGGTTTAGTAAGAGTGGCAATTTCCAGGCTCTCTGAGATGAACTGAAGGAAAAGGATGACGAGTTGGTAAGAGTCATCGGAAAATGTAGTATTCTTGAGGGGGTGCTAAGGGATAAAAAAGAAGAACTTGAGGTGAGCAAAGGGGTCGAGGCCCAATGTGGCGATCTTCAAGCCCAAGTTGTCTCGCTGCGTGCCGAGCTCGAGGAGTATCAAATCAAAGAGGACGCTCTGAGTGGCGAGGTCGCTGAGAAGGAAGCAGATCTAGAGAAGGCGGGGTTGGCCCGATTGGGGGCTTCAAGGAAAGCAGAGGCTTTGGAGATCGTGATCCGCATTCTTTATTCTGAGTGGGAGAGTGCCTTAGAGACTCCCAGAATAAGAGAGGAGCGACTTGATGAATGGATAGGGGAGCTGGGAAAAGAGGCTTCAGGCCTTTGTGATCGAATTGATTCTCTTTAGGCCGAGAAGGCATAATTATTGGCCCAACCGTCTTCTTTCTGCACTTCTGTGTTTCCTGATGTTCCAAGGGATTTGTACGAGGAATGGATTTACGTCGAGGCCCAGCTGGATATATTTAGAGATCTGATGAGGGCGGGAACTGTTTCATAGGCCGTCTTTGAGGATGCTTGTTTTAAGGCACGTAGAGCTGGGGTTGCTTGTGGCTACGATCCCTCTACACCGGAGGCCAGTGATGACGAAGAGGATGTGGGCATGGATCAGATTGAAGAGGACGCCTGGTATCAGGATGATAAGGCGATCAAGCTGATGGCGCTGCTGGGCCAGGCGGTGATTAGTAGTTTTTCCTTTCCTTCTTTTTTATTTAGCCGCATTCTTGAGCATTTTTTGTGGGTATCTTTTTGAGCCTGTGTATTCTAAGTATGAAATACAAGTTCTATTACTCGTACCTGATTCTTTTATTCTATTCGAATTTGTATGATTTTTTATTTTTTTGCTTGGTTGACTTAGTCATAATAACTTAGCTCAAGTAGGTTGAACGAGGTTGAAACAAAACCTAGGTTTGATAATGGCCGAGGGCCAGTAGGTGTTAGTTCGAACGAGTTTGAACATATCACATGTTTATTTAGGGTCGAGGGACGATCATATGTTGATTCATACGAGGTCGAATACAACCTATACTTGATTATTGGCCGAGGGTCGATTAGGTGTCGATCCAAATGAGGTTGAATATAACCGATACTTAGTTATGGCCGAAGGCCGATTAGGTGTTGATTCAAACAAGGTCGAATATAACCTATACTTAGTTATGTTTGAAGGTTGATTAGGTGTTGATTCGAACGAGGTCGAATATAATCGATACTTAGTTATGGTCGAAAGCCGATTAGGTGTTGATTCGAACGAGGTCGAATGTAACTTATACTTAGTTATGGACGAAGGCCGATTATGTGTTGATTCGTACAAGGTCGAATATAACCTGTACTTAGTTATGGCCGAAGGCTGATTAGGTATTGATTCGAACTAGGTCAAATGTAACCTATACTTAGTTATGGCCGAAGGTCGATTAGGTGATGATTCGATCGAGGTCGCATATAACTTGTACTAAGTTATGGCCGAGGACCAATTAAGTTTTGAGGCAACGTTTCTTTTGCTGTATGTTTGGAGAAAATATGAGTACACTTCATGTATTTGTGTTTTGTTCATACACTTGGAGAAATTTACATATTTTTCGGGCTGGCATTCCAGTCCCACTTTATCTAGTCCCTTCATTGGTCGACCCCGAGAAGAATATTGGGAGGTTGAGCAATGAACTAGCCGTCCTGTGCCTCCGTCGGTGTGCACTTCAATCCTGAAGTGTTCCTTTCATCTCCTTGTTAAAAACCTCCTCGAGAAAACTCAAATGGAATAAAATTCAAGTGAGGGAAAAAGAGTACGACTTTGGGGACGCTTCATCTTTTATAAGTTGAAGTACTTGTGGTGTGTAATATTCTAGTTGTTTGTTAGTTTCTTTCCTTCCATTGTTTCTAGTTGGAATGACCCTTTGTTCGTTGTTGCCGTGGTTTTGTGTGGGCCGTCACAATTTGTTCATAGTTTGCCTTCCCGTGGGTCTTTGCTTGCTTGTGCTATAGCTTTAAGCACGTAGTCCCCGACTTTGAGTGGCCTGATCTTTGCCTTTTTGTTGTAATAACATTTTGCTCGTTTCTTTTAGGTGACCATTATTATGTAGGCCATATATCTTCGTTCTTCGACTTAGTCGAGCTCCTGCCTTCTGCTGTCATCGTTCCTAGGTCTACTTTCGTGGGAGTATCTTAGGCTGGGCTCCCCGACCTTGACCGGTATTACTGTATCAGTCCCATAGACTAATGAGTATGGCGTCTCTCATGTGCTCGTCTTTGGCGTTGTTCGGTAGGCCCAGAGTACTTCTGGTAATACTTTCGGCCATAGCCCTTTGGCATCTTCGAGTTTTTTCTTCATGATGTTCAGTATCGACTTGTTGGAGGACTCCGCTTGTCCGTTTCTCGCAGAGTGATATGGCGTTGAGAGTATTCTTTTGATATGCCATTTTTTGAATAATTCAACGACCTCTTTTCCTGCAAATTGTGGTCCATTGGCGCAACTGATCTCTTTGGGAAGACCGAACCGACATATGATGTTTTTCAATATGAAGGAGATAACTCCATGTTCGCGTATTTGGGCGAATGCTCCGACTCCTACCCACTTAGAGAAATAGTTAGTTAAAACCAAAAGAAATTGGACGTTACCTCGCCCTGCTGGGAGGGGGCCTACGATGTCCATTCCCCATTTGATGTACGGACAGGGGGGGGGGGGTGACTGAGTGGAGGTGTTCGCGTGCTTGGTGAATCATTGGGACATACTTTTGACATTGCTCGCAATTTTTCAAGAAATTAGCAGCCTCTTTTTTCATGGTGGGCCAGTAATATCCTGACCGTATGAGGCATCTGACCAAAGCTCTTTTGCCAGAGTGAGCTCCGCGATGGCCTTCGTGGACTTCTTCAACGTTTGATTTGGGCCTAAGCATTTCGCTATAGGGCCACCGTACGTCTTCTAGTACAGGTCGTTATGGATGATGTTGTACCTGGCTGCTTGCATTCGCATCTTGTTGGCCTCTATTTTATCATTTGGGAGTACGCCATCCTGCAAATATATAACAATACATTTGCACCAGTCCCAAGTTATGTTTTTGGTCTGTACCTCAATTTGATCTATCGATGAGTTGAGAAGGTGGACCTTATTTCTTTCTCCGACTGTAATGTTTTTGGTGGATGCTAATTTAGCGAGGTCTTCCGCCTCGATTTTTTGTGCTCGGAGGATCTGGTCGAGTTGAAAATCGTCAAACTCGGCCAACAGCTTACAGATCTCGGTATGGTATTTCTTTAACCTTTTTTCTTTGATCTGGAAAGTCCATGTGACTTGGTTGACAAAGAGTTGGGAATCACAGCGTAGTCTTAACCATTTCACCCTGTATTTGAGTGCTACCTTTAGCCTTGCAATTACGGCCTCATTGTTAGTCATGTCGGGGCACCTTATGGACTAGCAAATCACTTCGCCGGTCCAAACTTCGAGTACGAGTCCCAATCCGGACCCTGTCACGTTAGATGTGCCATCGGTGTACAGGACATAGAGGTCCCGTATTTGGGGAGAAGCGTGGGCAGCTTCCTTTGATGGGTTTATAGTACCTTAGCTTTATGTTTTGATGATCTAACAAACTTACTGTCAAAGAACCAGATAAAGAACCTGACGCATACTTGGTACATAACTCAATCAAAGGACTTAAGCTAATGTGAGCTTTATGACTTCAGAAGATAAAGAATCAACACAGGGACCTGATCCCTTTGCGTTTCCCTGAAAATAGTACAAAATCAACTCTCTACAGCTAGACAGTGACTGCTTGCACTGTACATGCAAACAGTGCAGCAATCAGTTCTCATTGGGAAGGACCTTGTACCAACCAAGTGATTACATCATTCAAGTGATGTCATTCAAAGTGTATTAACAAGAAACATTACTTGAACACTTGAGAATTTGAATTCAAGCACTTCAAGCATCTGATAATCAAGCATTCAATTCTCAAGTGCATCAAGAACAAAGTACAACACTGCTACGGACCAGTTCCTACAACAAGTCTTTGTATATCCTTAGTTGAGTTGTAACTTTGTAATTGTTCTTCATAGTAATTGCTACTTTGCTTATCTAGAAGCATTAATTAGGAACCTCTGAAAACCATAAACCTTTAGTGTTTGTGTCGTGACTAGAGTTAGTCATGAGTTGAAGTCTTTGTAATAGGTGTATTGCAAAGTGGCTTGTAATAGGTATATTACAAGTTAGTGAGGGATTAAGAGTTTAATTCCTAGGTTGCATAGGTTGTAATTTAAAGATTGCTCATATTGAAGTTGAAATCCTACTAGTGTAGGTCGTGGTTTTTTGATCCCCTTAAGTAGGGATTTTTCCACGTAAAATCCCTTGTGTCATTTACTTACTGTAGCATTAGATAGTTCTGTGGAAACTGCTATAGGACCAGATCTCTATACAGTTTGGGGGACTCATATACTCTATCAATTGGTATCAGAGCGGATTCTTTATAAAAGTTTAACACCTAGAGAGGATCCTCTTCATGGCTGCTCCACCAAACTTCGAGTAAGGACAATCAACCTATAGACCCCCAAGATTCAACGACCAATACAATGGTTGGTGGAAAACTAGAATGCATGACTTTATCATGGCAGAAGATTCCGAGTTGTGGGATGTCATTTGTGATGGCCCTTATTTCCCAACAAAGAAGGTCGGTGACCCTGCTATGACGGTGCCAAAGACCAGGAAAGAATAGAACGACGCATACAGGAAAGCTGTGGAGAAAAACTTTCGTGCCAAGAAAATCTTGGTGTTTGGCATAGGACTTGATGAATACAACAGTTACTCAGTGTGTCAATCCTCCAAGGAGATATGGGAAGCTTTACAAACAACACAGAAAGGAACCACTCAAGTAAAGCACTCCAAGATTGATATGCTCACCACTGAGTATGAGCTCTTTAGAATGAAAGATGACAAATCCATTCAAGACATGCACACTCGATTCACTTCCATCATAAATGAGTTACACTCGCTTGGTGAAATCATTCCAAGGAACAAGCTCGTGAGGAAGATTCTTAGTGTTTTGTGCAGCTCCTGGGAGAGTGAAGTAAATGCTGAAGCAAAGGATTTACATGCGCTGACTATAGATGAGCTAGATGGGAATCTGAAAATGTACGAAATGAAGAAGAAGAAGGACAATGAAAGAAGAGAACCAAAGAAGGAAAATAACCTGGTACTCAAAGCAGAAAGCAATGACTCAAGTGAGGAGGACAGTGACATGGCTTACTTAACCAGAAGGTTTTAGAAAATGGTTCGAAGGAATGAAGGCATACCAAAGAGAGGTAGTTCCAACAAACCAAAGAATTATGACCTCTGTCATAAGTGCGGAAAGCCAGGGCATTTCATCAAAGATTGCCCTTTCCTGAAGCAAGAACATTTCAAGCACAACTCTGATAAAGCAACCAAGAGGAACCCGGTTCCTGACAAACGCTTCAAAAGAAAGAACGTTGTTGACAATGTTGTGAAGCAAGCTCTTGCAGCATGGGGAGATTCCTCCAGTGAGTCTGAAGAAGAAAATGATGCAGGTGATAGTTCTATGATGGCAGTTGAAAGTGAAGCCATTGAATATGATTCAATATTTTCTTTGATGGCTCAATCAGACGATGATGAAGATGATGACAATGATGAGGTAAACTTTCGAGACGTTCAGGGAAATCTGAAATCCTTCTCTCCTAAAAAACTCATGTCATTAGCAAATGTGTTAATTTATGCTTACCATAGTCTTGTAAACGATAAGGGTGCCTTAACTACGGAGTTAGGAGATGCTGAGCAAACTAGAGATGACTTGGTAGTTTGTGTTGTTGATTTGAAGGAAACTATAGATAATCTGACAAATGAAAAGGAGGTTCTAACCGAGAAAATTGCTAGTGTAGAACACGAAAGAGATGATTTGATGGTGATAATGGTTGACTTAAAAGAAACCATTGAGAATTTTAGTAAAGAGAAAGATGCCTTAGTGGAGAAAGTTGCTTCTATTGAGCAAGAAAGAGATGACCTCTTAGTTGTAATTGTAGACTTAAAGGAATCAATAGAGGAACTTAAGGTTGAATGTAGGCGTGGAAATTCTAAAAAAGGGAGAGAAGTTGCAAGTGAAGCACACATTAATCTTGTAAATGAGTTGAACATGGTAAAAGCTAGCTTGTGTGCTGAACTTGAGAAAAATAGACAGCTTCAGATAGACTTAGAAAGAGTGAAGGGTGATTTAGAAAAGCCTCTTAAGTGGACTTGGTTCTCTGATGTTGTTACTGCCATGTATGTTAACAATAGTGGAAACATGTAGGGAATAGGGTTCCAAAAGGAGAGAACTCCTTATAACCCCCACAACAAGTATGTCACTGTACCCGATAATTGGATGTGTACCCACTGTGAGAACAATGAGCATTTTAAAGAAAATTGCAAAGCTAGGGTTCAGTCTCTTCAGAAAAACAAACTTTTTGCTGAAAAAGGACCAGGTGCCACTCATAAAAAGCGCATGTTACCTGCATGGACTAGAAGAGCACTTATTCATACCTTTTCTCATTACAAGGGACCCAAACTTGTTTGGGTTCCTAAATCTAACCCTTTGGGTTCCTAAATCTAACCCTTGATTTCCTTGTGCAGGTAATAGTGAAAGGAATCAGTCAACAATGGTTCATGGACAGTGGATGCTCAAAGCATATGACTGGGAATACCATGGACTTTCTTTCAATAAAAGCCCTGCAAGGAGGGAGTGTATCATTTGGAAATGGGAAAAAGGGGTAAATTATTGGTGTTGGAAAAATTGGAAAGTCTCTCACTCACTCAATTGAGAACGTATACTATGTCAACGGTCTTAAGTGCAGTCTCTTGAGTATTTCTCAAATATGTGATAAAGGAAACAAGGTGGAGTTCTTGTCGAAGATCTGCACAGTTACAAATCTTGTAACTAGAGAAGTGGTACTTGTGTCCAAAAGATACAAGAATATCTATGTTGTTGATTTCAAGTCCTTACAAAGTGGTGATCTGAGCTGCTTGAAAGCAGTTGATGATGATGCTAAACTGTGGCATAGAATACTGGGGCATGCAAGCTTCTCTCTACTGAATAAACTGGTTCAGAAGGACCTGGTTCGTGGTCTGCCTAAGTCAAAGTTCAAAGAACACAAAGTTTGTGATGCCTGCGCTAGAGGAAAGCATGTGAAATCCTCATTGAAGCCAAAGAAGGATGTAGGAACCTCAAAACCACTTGATCTCCTTCATATGGATCTATGTGGTCCTATGAGAATGCCAAGCAAAGGAGGAAAAGATACATTTTTGTGATAGTGGATGACAATTCCAGATTCACTTGGACTCTATTTCTCAGAACAAAGAATGAGACCTTTGATGTTTTTGTAGCCTTTGTGAAGAAGATTCAAGTGAAGATGGAATCAAAAGTGGCATGCATTAGATCAGATCATGGAACAGAATTTGACAATGCCAAGTTTGATGAATTCTGCAACGAGAACGGGATCACTCACAATTTCTCAGCCCCAAGAACTCCACAGCAAAATGGAGTCATGGAAAGAAAGAATAGAACTCTTGGAGACGTGGCAAGAACTATGCTGATCGATAGTGGAATTGCCCTAACTTATGGGCAGAAGCTGTCAACACTACCTGCTACTTGGTGAACACGTGCATGATTAGGTCTTTCTTGAAAAAGACTCCCTATGAGTTGCTGAATGGAAGGAAGCCCAAGTTGACTCACCTAAGAACATTTGGATGCAAATTCTATGTTCTTAACAATGGAAAGGATCAGCTTGGAAAATTTGATGCCAAGAGTGATGAGGGAATTTTCTGGGATACTCTTCTCAAAGTAAGGCCTACAAGGTATACGACAAGCGGACTCAGTGTGTTGAGGAGAGTGTTCATGTAATCTTTGACGAGTCTTATCTCTCCTGTGAGAAGAGCAAGAAAGATGATCAAGATGGAGAGCCTCTACTGGTTCCAGGAGAGGTCATTGATATGGCAAACAGAAAGGCACATATGATGAGTCAAGTGAAGGAGACAGGTGAAGACAATGGAACCTCTTTCTCATCAGCAGGATAGGAACCAGGTACTACAATCACAACCACTGAAGTTGAAGAAAGAGTAGTTGATGCAATTCAAAGTTCTCCACAGGTAGCAGAAAGAAGGATGCAAGGGAACCAGTCTGGATTTCCCAGTTCCTCTACTAAAGAAATTCAAGTGCCCAACTGGAAACACAAAATCTCCCATCTTCTCGACAATATAATCACTCCCCTTGATTCAGGAGTCCAAACTAGATCAAAAGCCAGAAATTCACTTGCCTTCTTAGCCTTTCTCTCTCAAATAGAGCCCTAAAACATTAAGGAAGCCTTAAAAGATTCAGACTGGATCAAAACTATGCAAGATGAGGTGCATCAGTTCGAAAGGAACAAAGTGTGGCACCTGGTACCTAGACCGTCAGACCGAACCATCATAGGGACCAGGTGGGTATTCAGGAACAAGCTTGATGAACATGGGAATACTACAAGGAACAAGGAAAGGCTAGTTGCCCAAGGTTACAACCAGGAGGAAGGGATTGATTATAATGAGAATTTTGCTCAAATTTATCGTATGGAAGCTATCAGAATCCTCATTGTCTTTGCATCATATATGGAATTCACTCTGTTTCAAATGGATGTCAAAAGTACATTTCTGAATGGTTTTCTCAAGGAAGAAGTTTATGTAAAACAACCTCCAGGTTTTGAATGTCATGAACATCCTGAATATGTGTTCAAATTGGACAAGGCACTGTATGGATTGAAGCAGGCTCCTCGGGCTTGGTATGAAAGGTTGTCAAAATTTCTCTTAGAAAATGGTTTTGCAAGAGGAAAAATTGGCAACACTCTATTTATGAAGAAACGAGGGAGGAACCTGCTCATTGTTCAGGTATATGTTGATGATATCATTTTCGGGACAACAACTGACTCACCATGTTAGAAATTTGCAAACCTCATGGGAAGTGAGTTTAATATGAGCATGATGGGGGAGTTGAACTTCTTCTTGGGTGTTCAAGTGAAGCAGTCCACAAAGGGAACATTCATCAGTCATCAGAAGTATATTAAAGAGCTTCTGAAGAGGTTTGACATGGAAGCATCAAAAGTGATTAACACCCCCATTGCCACTGCTACTAGACTAGACATGGATGAATCTGGCTCTCCTGTGAATCAAACAATGTATAGAGGCATCATTGGATCTCTCCTCTATCTCACTGCGAGCAGGCCAAATATTGTATTCGGTGTGATACTATGTGCAAGGTTTCAGTCAAATCCCAAGGAATCTCATCTAAAGGCTGCCAAAAGAATTCTGAGATATCTTAAGGGAACACATGACCTGGTTCTGTATTACCCTTCAGGTGACAATTTTAATCTTATTGGATATGTTGATGCTGACTATGTAGTTATCTTATGGACAGGAAAAGCACATCTGGAATGGCTCACTTCTTAGGATCATGTCTTATTTCATCGGGCACAAGGAAGTAAAATTCAGTAGCTCTTTCAACAGCTGAAGCAAAATATGTAGTTGCAGCCTCCTATTGCGCTCAGCTTCTATGGATAAAACAGCAATTGGAAGATTTTGGAGTGTACACTGATTGTGTACCTCTTCTATGTGACAAAACTAGTGCACTCAACATGGCCAAGAACCCAGTCTAGAATAAAAGAACCAAACACATTGATGTGAGACATCATTTTCTTAGAGACAATGTGGAGAAGGGGCTTATTTGCATGAAGTTCTGCAGTAAAGAAGACCAAATTACAGATATCTTCACCAAAGCCCTAAGCAGAGAACACTTCGAGAGAAACAGGAAGGCAGTGGGGCTAATAAAGCCCAATTGAGAACCTGATTACTTCCATATGGCTATGAAAATTACATTCAGGTAAAATTAGCTAAAGTGTTTTCTGTCCAAGTCTAACTCACTTCTATACCGTTGCAGGTAGACACGCATGATCATTATAGAAGCTGCAGAGGCAATGCGTGAGTGGTAAAAGAGGGTTGAGAATATTTGAAGGACTGGTCAAGAACCTAGTTCTTGTACCACAGGTTAGTAGTCTTGTGCTTTTCCCATACATATCTCAAAAGAAACAAAAATAAGTGCCACGTCATCAACCTTTTGAGACCCTTTGTGTCACGTATTTTCGTTCAAATACTTTCACTTCCCTCTGGAACGTTGCATCTTCCCACACATCTACCTTCGTTTCAGAACCCGTTTCTCTTTCACTCATAATTGCCTTTTCCCTCATTAAAACCCTCTCACTTCCAAACCTTGTGTGATCACCTCTCTCTTTCTCAGCCTCTCTAGAACCTTCAAACTAATCATCTACCATGGCTGAAGATCAAACAACATTTCCCACCATTGAAGAGAAAACCCTCAATTCCTCTGCTCCTGTAGAAACACCCCCCAACATCCCCTCTTCCACCACTGTTAAAATCGAAACACCTAGACCCGTTTCTCCCTCACCCTCCATATCTCTAACCACACCCTCATACCCCACTCTTCCTCTAAGTGTTGAGAATTCAGAAATCCCTAAAATCGATAACATCTCCTCCCTGTCACCTGAGATTCTCAAAGAACAAAGCAAAGATGAAGAAAAGAGTGAGATTCCAAAGGCAGAAAAGGTTTCTGGGGACAGTGTTAATCAGTCTAAAGGTACTCCTGTATCGCATGTTGTTGCACCCATAGAATCTCAGGAGAGAGAGGCCATAGAAAACATGTTATCCATTACTGCTGAAGGAATAGTGATTAAGGAAACCTATACCATGCCTGAGTCTTAGGGGGAAGGGACCCAGCCCACAGTGGATGAAGGAACAATGGTGCTCTTCGAACCATCTACACCTGAAGAGGCTACTGTGACCCCTCTTAATGAACCTGACCCATCTCCTGAGGAAACAGGTCAGGGATCATCTTCCCAGGTCAGCTTTGACCCTGCTCCTTCCCCCCACTTTGATGCTGAGCCATTGGACGCAATACCCCCTGTTATAAGATATAGGGACGAAGATGATCAGGATGATGTTGCTCTAAGTGCACGTTTTAAAGTAAGGAGGACAATGGTCACTACTGAGCCCCCTCCTAAGCGACCTACCACAAGGTTGCAGAAAAATGAGGCTCTAGAGTCTGCATTGAAGAAGAGTAAAAGGAGTAACAGGAAGAAGAAAAAGAGGTTGGTGAAGGATGGAGAGATTGTTTGTGACAAGAACATTCCAGTTGTTGAAGTGGATGAGGAAGCTCAAGAGGAACCAAGTTCCTTGGTCAATAAATCTCATAAAAAGAAACAACCTGCTGAGAGTGCTTCAAAGGAGGCTGTTGGAACACCCAGTGAAAAGTCAGTTAAATTTAGTGACAAGTTGAATCAAGTGTGGTGGAAGAGTCAATGTCTGATGATGACATTCTAGTGAAATTGAGTGGAAAGGCTAAGTCCAGTGGAAAGTCTGTTAAGAGAAAATTGGAAAATGTGAAGGAACCCGATTCTGTGAAGAGGGAAAGAAGTGGAGGTGTATCTAGTAAATAAAGGTTGAGGTACCAGAAAGTACTGTGGGATTGCACTTTTAACCCGGAGATATCTGAGATGGCTGGTATGAGGAAAGTACTTGAGATGGTTGAATTTCAATAGTGGGGACATCTATTTAAGGTAGATGTTCCCAAAGTTTATGAGGATGAGGTCCAAAGTTTCTATGCTGACCTCTTCACTGTTAAATCCGATCATATCTGTGCTCTAGTGAATGGGGTATACATTGTCATGGACTATGTTGTGTTAAGAGACACTCTTAAGGTCCCTTCTGAAGGGTTGTCATCTGTTAGAGGTGCATGTGGTTCAAGTTTCAGGCATGCCATAGTTAGGAGAGAGCTGTCCAGCAGGGGGAACGGGTACAGAAGAAAGCCTTGCTTCCTGTGTATCAGTTGTTTTGAGCTGGTAAACAAGGTGTTGCTTCCTTGAGCTGAGAGGAGGTCCATCACATCCAGGGCTGATCTGTATCTAATGGAAGCAATGGATGAGTTCCCCACTATCAATCTGCCAGCCATAATGATTGAGCATATGCAAAAGGTGACAACATTTAAATATGGGAACCATGGCCTTCCTTATGGCTTTCTCCTCACGCGTGTCTTCAAATTCTTTGATGTGCCTTTGGGACAACCCAAGATGGGGACCAAGAAGCAGTCCTTCTCAAAAACTACTCTAGAGGAATGTGAGTGTGTTGACAAAGTTGGAGGGGCAGGAAGCACTTCGACGATCTCACAGCTTATCAATGCTCAAAACAGTGCTACTGAGGAGATCAGGAAGTTAAAGGCAAGGAATGCTATTTTAGAGACTCAGCTAAGTCAGGCTCAAGAGGCACCAGGGTCCTCCAGTTCATCAAGTGCAGAGGTTGCTCGTCTGACCAAAGATAATGCTGATCTCAGGCAACAGGTTGAGAAATTGAGGGAGAAATTGCTCGTTGAGAAAATGTCCGCAAATGCTCGGATAGATCTTGTTCTCAACACTCTTGCTGCCTCTTCCAAGCCCTCTTCCTCTAGTGTCCCATAGGCTAATCCTGTAGTGACTAGTGACCAGTTTCCAGTTTATCTCTTTTGTTTTAATGACTTTGTGATAGTTGTTTCTGTTTTTTTTGTGGTGTGGATGGAATTCACTTGTACTGCTCCCGCTTTTAACAGTCCAAATCTTCTTTTGCTATAATGGCAAAGGCTTATGTTTTATAAAATTAATGAAGACTCTCCTCTTTTGCTGTAAATGCTTATGTTTTTCTGCTTCTCTTTTCTATCATGTTTGTGTGAACACATGTGGCATGCGTTAGCTAGGTTAGACTTCTTTATGCTAATTGCTTGCTTGTGTATTTTTAATGATGCCAAAAGGGGGAAGATAAATTGACGCAGGGGGAACTGATTAAGGGGGAACTTGTGAAGTCCCTTTTATTTTATCTGGTCTATTTTTGCTCTACATATGGTTGTCAATTTTTAAGTTTGTCATCATCAAAAAAGGGGAAATTGATGGTTTACAGTACCTTAGCTTTATGTTTTGATGATCTAACAAACTTACTGTCAAAGAACCCGATAAAGAACCTGAAGCATACTTGGTACATAACTCAATCAACGGACTTAAGCTAATATGAGCTTTATGACTTTAGAATTAAGCTAATGTGAGCTAACGGACCAATTCCTACAACAAGTCTTTGTATGTCCTTAGTTGAGTTGTAACTTTGTAATTGTTCTTCATTGTAATTCCTACTTTGCTTATCTAGAAGCAGTAATTAGGAACCTATGAACACCATAAACCTTTAGTGTTTGTGTTGTGACTAGAGTTAGTCATGAGTTGAAGTCTTTGTAATAAGTGTATTGCAAAGTGGCTTGTAATAGGTGTATTACAAGTTAGTGAGGGATTAAGAGTTTAATTCCTAGGTTGCATAGGTTGTAATCTAAAGATTGCTCATAGTGAAGTTGAAATCCTACCAGTGTAGGTCATGATTTTTTGATCCCCTTGAGCAGGGATTTTTCCACGTAAAATCCCTTGTGTCATTTACTTAATGTAACATTAGATAGTTCTGTGGAAACTTCTATAGGACAAGGTCTCTATACGGTTTGGTGGAATCATATACTCTATCATCCTTTTCGACTTCGGGTATTATTCTTGCGCTGAAGTCAGCGACGAAGTCTTCAAGGACTTGTGACTTTATCGCCGTTCGCGGTTGATATGTGGTATCATGCTCGCTAAGTTCTATGGAACATTTGGCCAACCTGCCCAATAGCTCGAGTTTATGTAAAATACTTCTTAAGGGAAAAGTCGTGACTACCGAGATGGGGTGGATACTGGAAGTATGGTCTAAGCATTCCTGAGGCTACGACCAAAGCAAGGGCTAATTTTTTGAGGTGAGGGTACCTCATCTCGGCGTCGATTAGTGTGTTGATAATGTAATAGATGGGAGACTGCGTACCTTTATTTTCTCGGGCTAGGACCGTGCTCACAGCTTCTTCGGATACAACGAGGTTGACGAGGAGGCGTTCCCCTAACTCCACTTTTGAAAGTAATGGTGGCGACGACAAGTAAGACATTAATTCCTTCAAGCTTGGGCAAACTCAGAGTCCATTGGAGGTCGTTATCCTTTTTGAGTACGTCGAAGAATTTGTGGAACCTATCAGATGATCGTGAAATGAACCTCGAAAGGGCGGCGATATGTCCAGTCAACCTCTGAATTTGTTTTTTGGTGGTCAAGTGCTCTGGTATTCCTTCGATGGCCTTGATTTGGTCGGGATTGACCTTGATACCATGCTGTGACACTAGGAAGCCAAGATTTTTCCTGAGGCCACACCGAACGCACACTTTTTGGGGTTTAGTTTCATCCCATATTGCCTGGGTATGTCGAAGGTTTATCTCAAGTGGTCGATGTGATATTCTTTCCTTTTGGATTTGACCAACATGTCGTCTATGTAGACTTCAACCATTTTACCAAGTTGGTCTTTGAACATCCTCGTCACTAGCCTTTTGTAAGTTTTCCCTGCATTTTTCATCCCGAAGGGCATGACCTGTAGTAGTACGCCCCTTGATGGGGTAAAGAAAGTGGTTTTCTCCTAATACTCTTCTTCCATGAGGATTTGGTTATAGCCTGAGTAGGCGTCCAAGAAGCTCAGTAGTTCGTGCCTGGCCATTGTGTTGATGAGTTGGTCGATGTGAGGTAAGGGGAACGAATCATTAGGGCATGCCTTGTTCAAATATGTGAAATCTACCCACATCCGCCATTTCCCGTTCTTCTTTTTCACCATGACTACACTGGCCACCTGATAAGTAGGGATTTTGACCGCCTATTTGCTCTCTTTTACTTGCGTTTTAGCTAAAAAATGCTTAAAGGTATTCCCAAGAACTAATTAAATGTGCTTTTTTGAAGGAATATTGGGAAATGAGACAAATAAGTGAAAATCAACTCAAAAAGGAGTCAAAATTGGACAAGGACCAAAACAAGGCAAAAAGGCCTACAGTGCGGACTGCACAATACTGTGTCCCGGTGCAAACTATGAAGAGGCACTGTTGGATTTCATTCAGAGAATGAGGACCGCACAATTATTGTGCATCCGCAGAAGAGGATATTCAGAGAGTGTGTTTTTGGGCAATCGTAAGATATGTGGACCGCACTATCATTGTGCGGCCGCAGGAGCCAAAGTGCGACCGCACTCACAAATGTACGGTCCATAGAAGAAGGTCCAGCCCCAGTCCAATCTCAAGTGTGCGGTCGAACTCAAAAATGTGCGGCCCACACAATTAGATAAGTGTGGCCGCATCCAACTTTTATGGGACCGCAAAAAGCTGAGTTGACCAGTCAAGCTCAAAGTGTGGACCGCACACAGCATTGTGCGGCCGTACAACCTCCTCAGAGGAATTTTTGTCAGATATTTTCAGCTTAGTATAAATAAAATTTTTTGTCATTTTTAGGTTAAGTTATATATGTGAGGAGAACATAAGCCATTTTACTTTACTGTATTGGGTAACATTGTACTAGATTAGCTTTTAAACATAAGATTTTCTCTCCTTAATCAATTATTATGCAGTCTATCTTAATTTCTTCTTTAATTTCTTCATTTTTCATGAGTAGCCAAACCCTTAGCTAGGGTTGTGACCTAACCCTAGTATGGTTACTTAACGGGTTATTTTAGGGCTTATTTATTATTGGGTATATAATATTCATCCTTGTTCTTGCTTGAATTCAGAATTAATGGTTGCAAACATTGATTCATGCTTATTTGACCTAGTCTCTACTTAAGAAAGAGAGACTAAGTCTAGGAAAATGTGGCTAACTAGGAATTGGGGTGAACTCAAGAAATTGATAGCCCAATTAAAGGGTCGAACCTAGAGATAGTAAGACTCGACTAGAGCATTTATCACTTGCTTTATGAAATACCTATTTGGGCTTGAGAAAGCCAAATCGGGTAAAATCACTCAAACTACCGAGTGGTATAGAGTGAATAATTGTGTGTGATTGCTATATTATATCCCGATCAACCAAACATTCCCTAAAGTTCTAAATCCGTTAGGTAGCCAAGTAGGCAGAAGTCGCTACCCTGGATCTTCTCTAACTTGAAAAACAACCAAAACAAAAATATTGTCTCTTAGCTTTACTATTGCAATCAATAGAGTAAAAATTAGAAGTATAAACAACAATTGTAAATGTGGAAGTGTAATTTAGGACATATCATACACTCACACTAGGTGTATACCTAATCCAAAATCTAACTCCCTGTGGGTTCGACCCCGACTTGCGTTGGGTTTTTATTATTGCTTCGACTGCCTCACAACCTATATTTGTGGTGTGAGTTTGGGTGAGATCAATTTTTGGCACCGTTGCCGGGGAGTTAAACAAATTTAGCTATATATCTAGGTTTTTGTGTGATTTGTCTTCTTTTCCTTCTGAGTCACTAATTTTGTTTTTGAATTGCTTATAGGTACGAGAATGGCTCTCAACAATGAGCCCATCGGGAATTTGCCATTGGGAGAGGAAGTGGCCGATGATCAAGGTGATGAGGTTCATTCTGGAGCTCAAGAAAATAGGCGAGGCCGACTGCCTCATGATAATATTCCCGTCCCTCCCCCACCTCTACCAAGAGCGGCAGCGCACCGGGTGTTGCCGAACGAGGGTTATGCAAGTGCTATAGTCCCGCCCCCTATTACGGCGGGCAACTTCCAAATCACCAACGTGATGCTTACACTACTTGAGCAACGGGGATTCTTCACCGGGGCTCCAAGCCAAAATTCTTACAAGCATCTCAAGGGGTTTGTCGATACTTGTTGGGGAAGCAAGCAAACAAATGTTTCCGAGGATGCACTGCGTTTGAGGCTATTTCCCTTTTCTCTACGGGGAAAGGCATTGGGCTGATTAGAAATATTACCCAATCATTCCATCCATACATGGGATGAGTTGGCCGAAAAATTCATTGCCAAATTCTTCTCTCCGGGGCAAATGGCTACATTACGGGATGAAATTCTAGCGTTCAAGCAAGAGCCCAATGAGCCATTGCACGAGATTTTAGAAAGATATCGTACCATGGTTAAAAAGTGCCCGAATAATGATATGACCGAGGCCTTGATCCAACAAACCTTCTACAGGGGCATCAACACAACAAATCAATGTGTGGTAAATCAACTCGCTGACGGGAACTTCATGAACATGCCTTATGCCGAATCTTGTGAAATTTTGGATGAGATGACGGATACCTCGTTGGTGCGACAAAGTAAAGCCAATGTTCCTCAAGGTGACCCAAATGTTATTCACCTACACAGGGAGCTACATGATCATGGTCAAGCTGTTGCCGAGTTGACAACCACAATGAACCAATTAGCCAAAGCTCAGCTTCAACAAGTTCAAGGGCTGATGCAAGTGAATGCGATGGAAGGGGTGAATATGATTATGAACAAGAGACGGTAAAGAGGTCAACAAGTTCAAAACCGTCCGGAACAATTTGTGCAAGATAAAAGTGGGTATGACCAAGGTGATTCATACAATGATCAAGAAGAAGAAGTGTAATATGTCAACAATTATCAAGGTCAAAGAAATAATGCTCAAGGACAAAATCAACATCAATGGAGATCACAAAGAAATCAAGGAAATTGGAAAAACTAAGGCCACCAAGGCAATTGGAGTGGTAGTAACAACAATTAGGGTAATTGGGGAAATAAAAATAATCAAGGCAATTGGAGTAATCAAGGTAACCAAGGAAATTGGGGTGGAAACAATCAAAGAAATTGGGGTGGCAACAACCAAAGGGGTTGGAACAATAATAACAAAAGGAATCGGGGTCGGGCTTACAAAGTCCCCCCATGTATGAACAACCAAGCAACCCACCTCCATATCCGTCTCAAGGTTCTATTTCTTCTAATAATGAGATGGGACAGATTGAAAATATGTTCAAACAAATGATGGAGAAAAATGCCAACTCTGATGGTCAATTAGCCTCCAACAACACTTCAATCCGCAATTTGGAGGTTCAACTTGGTCAAATCTCGCAAGCTTTGAACACTCGTCCTAAGAGGGAACTACCTAGTGATACAGTGGTGAACCCGAAGGGTGGGAACAATACGGGACATGCCATGGCTGTAACCACACAGGGTGGAAGAGATGGGGAGGCAACTACCTTAAACAAAAGAAGAGTTGTGGATGATGATGTGTTGGTTCAATAAGATGAGACTCCAAGTCATGTGGTTCAAGCTAATGAATAAGTGAGAATTGACATTGATGAAAGTGTGGAGGAGACACAAGAAAAAGTGAACCAGTCTTGGGAACACGTGATTGACATACCGGAACCGGTAGTGCCAAAGGCCAAGGCACCAATGCCAAGGCCTCCTCCTACATACCCTCAAAGACTCGCAAATCAAAATAGTGAGAACCAATTCAAGAATTTTATTGATATGATGAAGAGTTTTTCCATTAATGTGCCGTTGGTTCGGGCGTTGGAACAAATGTCGGGTTATGAAAAGTTTATGAAGGATTTGGTAACAAAGAAAAGATCAATGAATTGTGAGACCATCAAGATGACACATCAAGTTAGTGCTATTGTGCACTCAATGGCTCCAAAATTGGAAGATCCGGGTGCTTTCACAATCCCTTGCACTATTGGGAGCGCGGACTTTGCCAAAGCTTTATGTGATTTGGGGGCAAGTATCAACTTGATGCCCTACTCTGTATTCAAAACTTTGGGAATTGGAAAACCAAGACCCACATCTATGAGGTTGCAAATGGAGGATCGGACTATGAAGAGGCCATTGTGTATTATTGATGATGTGTTAGTTCGTGTTGATAAGTTCATCCTTCTGGCGGACTTTGTGATTCTTGACCGTGAGGTGCCTATTATCTTGGGTAGACCTTTCCTTTCTACAGGGAAGGCTCTAGTTGATGTGGAAGCCGATGAGCTCACTTTCTAAGTGGGTGATGAAAAAGTGGTTTTCCATGTGTGCAAATCGATGAGGCAACCAAATAGCAACGAAGTTTGTTCGTTTGTGGACTTAGTGACCGAAGTGATTGTTGATGATGCTAGTGCTATGATAAATGTTGAGGATACCTTGAAAGCTGTGTTGCTTAATCATGATGAGGATGAGAAGGAAGGCTTTGTGGAATATGTCAATGCTTTGCAAGGTATGGGGTCATATACTTATGAACCCCAAAAGTTGTCCTTAGATCTTGAGAACCGGAAGACTCCTCCAACAAAGCCCTCAATCGAGGAGCCTCCCACTTTGGAGTTAAAGCCTTTTCCTTCACATATCAGGTATGATTTTCTTGGCCCTTGTTCCATTTTACCTGTTATTTTTTCCTCTTGCTTGACTAACGTGCAAGTAGATTCTACTTTGGCGGTGCTCCAAAAGAGGAAGAAAGCTATAGGATGGACATTGACGAATATTCGGGGTATAAGCCCCGCCTTTTGCATGCACAAGATTATTTTTGAGGAGGATGACAAACCCTCTGTGGAACATCAAAGAAGATTAAATGAAGCAATGCAAGAGGTAGTGAAGAGGGAGATCATCAAATGGTTGGGTGCCGGGGTTGTGTACCCCATTTAGCTCGTGGACCTCTCCGGTGCAATGGTCCCAAAGAAAGGGGGCATGACTGTGATAACAAATGAAAAGAATGAATTGATCCCCACAAGAGCTGTCATAGGGTGAAGAGTGTGCATGGACCATAGGAAGCTCAACAAAGTCACTCAGAAAGATCATTTTCCGCTTCCATTTCTTGATCAAATGGTGGATAGGTTGGCCGGACGTGCTTTTTATTGATTCCTTGATGGTTACTCCGGCTACAATCGGATTCTTATTGCTCCAAAGGACCAAGAGAAGACCACTTTCACTTGTCCCTATGGTACTTTCGCATTCTCGCGGATGCCATTTGGTTTATGCAATGCACCAACGACTTTTCAACAGTGTATGATGGCCATCTTCACCGATATGGTGGAGAACATTCTTGAGGTTTTCATGGATGATTTTTCCATGGTGGGGAATTCTTTTGAAGAGTGCTTGAACAACTTGGAAAAGGTATTGGCAAGATGTGAGGAAACTAACTTGGTTTTGAATTTGGAGAAATGTCACTTCATGGTCGAGGAAAGCATTGTCCTTGGCCACAAAATTTCAAAGCATGGTATTGAGGTTGATAAAGTCAAAGTTGAAGTGATCTATAAACTCCCTCCCCTACATATGTGAAGGGAGTGAGGAGCTTCTTGGGTCATGCGGGGTTCTATCGCCGATTCATCAAGGATTTTTCTAAGGTGGTAAACCCCTTGTGCAAACTTTTGGAGAAAGATGCCAAGATACATTTCAACGAAGATTGTATGAAGGCATTCAAATTGCTCAAGTATAAGTTGACTACTACTCCTATTGTCACCGCACTGAATTGGAGCTTACCCTTTGAACTCATGTGTGATGCAAGCGAGTGGCGGTTGGAGAAGTATTGGGGAAACGTATCAACAAAATCTTCCATCGGGTCTACTATGCTAGTAAGACCATGAATGATGCCCAAGTCAACTACACAATGACCGAAAAAGAGCTCCTTGCTATTGTCTTTTCTATGGAGAAGTTCTGCCGTACTTGATGGGTACAAAGGTGATTGTTCACATCGACCATCCGGGTGCTTCAATATTTTATGATCAAGAAAAATTCCAAAGCAAGATTAATGTGGTGGGTGCTTTTTTTACAAGAGTTTGATCTAGAGATTCAAGACCACAAGAGTAGTGAAAACCAAGTGGCAGATCACTTATCTAGTTTGGAGGAGGAGAGGAGGCCAAATGATGGCCTTGAGATAAATGATTCACTTTCCGACGAGCAACTCCTAGCCATTTCTATGACCGGATGCCATGGTTCGCCGACTTAGCCAATTATCTTTTGAGTGGCATTGTACCGAATGAGTTCTCTTCAAACCAAAGGAAGAATCTCAAACGGTATTTCCTTGACTATTATTAGGATGCGCCTTATCTCTTCCGGATTTTGACCGATGGTGTGATTCGACGATGTGTGGCAGAGGAAGAACAATTTGGAATTCTTGAGGCTTGCCACTCTTCTTCATATGGTGGTCATCATGGTGGAGCTGGAACGGCTACAAAGGTGTTGATTTGTGGATTCTATTGGCCTACTCTGTACAAGAACGTTAGTGAACTTGTTAAGTGTTGTGATGAATGTCAAAGGGCCGGTGGGATTTCTAAGAAAAATGAGATGCCTCTCACCACCATCTTGGAGATTGACATTTTTTATGTGTGGGGCATTGATTTCATGGGTCCGTTTGTGAGCTCTTGTGGGAATACTTACATATTGGTAGCTGCGGATTACGTGTCAAAATGGGTTGAAGACGTGGCTTTTCCCAACAATGAAGCTCGGAGTGTGGTGGCATTTTTGAAAAAGAACATCTTCACAAGGTTTGGCACTCCAAGGGCCATTATTAGTGATGGGGGATCTCACTTTTGCAACAAAGCTTTTGATACTTTACTCTCAAAGTATGGTGTCACTCACAAAGTGTCGACCCCCTATCATCCTCAAGCAAGTGGACAAGTTGAAGTCTCCAACCGGGAGATCAAGAGCATTTTGTCAAAGACCGAATGCCAACCGGACCGATTGGTCGAAGAAACTTGATGATGCTCTTTGGGCTTATAGGACGGCTTACAAAACACCAATTGGTATGTCTCGAAATCGGTTAGTGCTCGGGAAAGCTTGTCACCTACTGGTGGAACTTGAGCACAAGGCCATGTGGGCATTGAAGAAGCTTAATCTTGAGTGGGATGTCGCCGTAAACTTAAGAGTGGAATAATTGAATGAGCTTGATGAATTCCGATTCCATGCATATTTTTAAGATCTTCCTTGTACAAGGACAAGATGAAGTACCTCCATGACAAGTATATCTGGATTAAAGAGTTCAAAGAAGGCGATCTTGTGCTATTGTTCAATTCTTGGTTGCGGTTGTTTACGGGAAATTTGAAATCCAAGTGGAGTGGCCCATTTGAAGTTGTGCATGTGACACCCTTTGGTGCATTAGACTTGAAGAACAAAAATGACGAAGTGTTTAGAGTTAATGGTCACCGGGTGAAACATTATCTTGGCAAGGTTGATGATGGCCATGTTGTGGCGTTGCTTCATTTCAAGTGATTGATGGTAACCTGCGTGGTGTCGCGACATTAAATCAGGCGCTTTTTGGGAGGCAACCCATGTTTCTTTTCATTTTTTTCATTTTTCTTCTTTTTAGATAGGTTATGTATTGAGCTAACTGGTTTGAAGTAAATTGCAGGAATGAGTGTGTATTGCAGGGACAATCTGGAAAAGTTGGCCAAGTGTTGAATTTATGCGGACCGCACCAAAATTATGCTGACCGCACAAAAATATTTGCAACCGCAGAGAAGGGTCTGCGGCCACACAATTCTTTGTACGGCCGCACAACTAGGGACCCAAAATCACCAACTCTGTAAAGTTGGAAATTGCAGAAAAGAGGCCAACATGCGGCCACACAAAAAATTATGCAGACCGCACAAGGTTATGTGGACGCACTCATTTTTGTGCGGACCGCAGAAGCTAAATCCAACAACAGTTAAAGAGTGCGGACCGCACTCAAAATTGTACGGCCGCAAAAAAAATTATTTTTGACCGACTTAGCCAGAGTATAAATAGGGCTTTTCACCACTATTCACACTTTACACTCTTTGAACTCCCAAGCCCTAGAAAACACTGTTCATCCCAAAAATAATTCATAAATCACACTCAATTCATCAAGCTAGATTCTCACCTGCATCATTCACTACTGGTATGTTCAATTCATGTAGATTTTTGTTCATTTTTCTCAATTTTTGTTTTTGTTTTCTTTGATTAGTTTAGTTAATTTTAGGCCTAAAAAGGTCAAATGAGCTTAATATGTGCTTCAAAATCATGTGGATAGCTTCATAGATGTTCATTAGGGACGGGGTAGACCACTAATCTTGTAAATTTGTGCATACCATGTTTAATTTGTGAAAACATTGCAAGAACCCTAAGTTCAGGGTAGTCACTGTTCGAATTGTGCAGCCGCACACATTTTTGTGTAGTCTGCATAACTGTTAAATAAGGAATTTGGTGTGTTTGAAATGTGCGGACCGCACTCAAAATTTGGTGGTCTGCAGAAAAAGTGTTCGGCCGCACTCTAAAACTTCAGAGAATCAGAACTTTCAGGTTTGGACTTGTGTGGCCGCACACAAAATTGTGCGGTCCGCACTTGAGGATGTTCGGCCGCACTCAAAATTATGCGTTCCGCTCTCCAGGGTGTGCGGCCGAACTTCAAAATTGTGCGGTCCGCACTAGACAGTCTGCGGCCGCACTCAGAATTGTGCGGTCTGCACTATCTCTTTGATGACTGTTTGTCTGCAATTGTTCTGCAACTATTTTAATTGTTTTGAACTCCACTGACCTATACACTTTGTATTGCAGATAATGGTTAGATCACGTGGTAGAGGTGATGTTTTAGACGTCAATACCACACAATATTATAAATTAATTGTGCAGTACCCAATTTTCGAGTGATGTCTAATAAGAAGAACCTGGTTCTTCTTGGTGTACTACTTACTACTATTTGCGGAATATTAAAGCAGTAAAGTAAAGACACAGATATTTTACGTGGAAAACACCTGGCTCAAAAGGTAAAAAGACCACGACCTACTCCTCAGTAGGATTTTCTCAACCACTTCACTAAAAACTCTGAGCCAAACGGACTTACAAAATAAACTCTTTTGTAATCCTAGGACTAACTCTAATCCTCTTTGTATCAACTAGCCTCTAACTAATTTCTACAGACTTCAAGCTAACTCTAACTTAAACAATGTGTGCCTATTACAATTGCTTCTATTAAAGCTGAAAATATACAATGTTAAAACTCCTACTACAACCAACTAGACTCACTGATAAACAGATGGAGCTGTTTATTCTAGTTGAACTGTAGCCTTTGCACAATACTTCTGCTTGCAAATATATGGGAATTTTGCTTTCAGATGATTCAATTTAGTCTTTGTGCGTTGATCAATTTCAGCAGTAATACTTTGAGTATTTATAGAGTCAGTTGTTGAGTCCATGATTTATTTCTGATCCAACTCTACTTGAGTAAACGAGTTCAAATATAACTCAACTTCCTTCCTTTATTTCTGTCCTAGCTGAATTCAACTTCTGTCATCTTCATCAGTTTGCAATCTTTTCATATTAGGAGACATCCTCTTAATTCTTTGATACTCAGCAATCACTGATATCTCCTATGCTTGTACGATTCTTATGCCAACTTCTCCGTTCAGGTGTGTATGCTTTGATGGACCTGATTCAACTTGTCAACATTTGTCAATCTTCAAAACCCATTCAGTGACACGGGCCAACAAATTCCCCCTTTTTGATGATAACAAACTCTGTGCTTTTATCCTGTATACACTTCAAACACTTTGTATATTTATAAGAATTAATCGTTGAGAAACAGGTTCATTAGGTTATAAATATCACTTTTGAAAATTTTGAAACACACGGACACACAACACATCTTCCCCCTTTTGGCATCATCGAAAAGTTGCAAAATGATAGTTACCAGTTTTTAATTCTTACTCATGGCCAATTTAGGCAACTGCAAGTGCAAACATGATTAATCAACCCAAGAAACTGATAATGTAAGCTAAATAAGAAATTGAGACATTTTTTAAAACACAAGCTTTCAGTGATTAACAGTGATGATCAGCACCAAAACAGATTAAAATCAAAACAGCCAAACCATGAGAAAAACATAATAAAAACAGAAACAGAAACTAGACACTGTCCCGAAACTGGGCACTTGATTGGTTTGGAGGGGGTAGCACTGGACATTCCTAAGGCTGGGAGGGTTCAGATGATGCTAGGTTTTTGATTTGTAGAAGGGACAACATTTGGTGTAAAACACCTTCATTTTTCTCCTTCTCCTTTGCTAACTCAGCTTTGAGAGCATCACGCTCAACTTCCATCTCAACTAAGCGAGACTTCAATCGAATGATCTCCATATCCTTTAACTCGCTTTCCTGCACTAGAGTACGGACCTTGCTGTTGACTGGTTGCTTCCGAGATGAACCAGGTTCATCTGCCGGGACATTGACAATATAATCACAAGACAACAGAGTGTCCTTCCCAAATAAATCCTTAGTAGTAGCCATCTCAGCCTTCTTTGTAGGAACTCCAAAATGAGTAAGAATTGCAGTCAGAATAAAGCCATAACGGATCGCATGGGCTTTGGTTCCATTCACCACTCTGTCCAAGAGCTGGATGATAAAATCTGGCCAATTGATCTGCTTGCCTCAGTACAAACACTCCATGAGGGTTAAATCCATGTAGTTAGCAATGTGTCTTCGTTCTTGTCTGGGCAGCAGAAATTTGATCACAAATTCAAAGAACAACTTGTGCTTAGGCTTCATCTCACTCTTACACAGCCCTGGGTTCAAGCTCCTTCTCATTGTCGCAGAAGAATCTGCTGATATTGAGAGCTGAGGCCATTCCATCTAAACAAGGCCATCTCTGCCTCGTGTAGTCTTCATAACCCTCAGTTGGAATGTCTAGAATGTCTCCCAGTTCTTGAGCATCAAAGGAGACTTCAACTCCCTTGAACAATGAGGTGACCCTGCCTCCAATGACTATGGAATTCCCCATGAACTCCACAACTTCATTTCTGACCAACCTGCCTTCCATGCGAAGGACCATGTCCTTCCAGCCCCGCGCTGCCAGAATATCCAGTAAATACCTCATTCCAGGCTCCTCCAAATCCTTCAACAACTTTCCCTTCAAGATCGTTCTCTTGCCAAACATGGCAACTCTGTCAGTAGAAACTTCTCCAACCTCTTTCTCTTCCTCTCCACTCCATTCTGGATCATCATCCCTCTCAACAATCTGTACTTTCTTCACCATCTCTATCTTAGACCTTGTCCTCCAAGCAGTACTCCCAGTGGTGATGGACACAGTAGCTGACTTCTTTGAAGAAGTCTTAGCCTTTTTGGGCTTGGGTGTCTTGATAACCACTGGAGTAGCCTCCTCTTCTTGTTGGAACAGGTCCAACAACTCTTCATTGTCAACAATAGCTTCAATAGGCTCCCCTACCTTTGCTTTCCCCTTCTCTGTCTTCTTTATTTTTCTCTCTTGTAGAGCTTTTTCCAACTTCTCCTTCTCTTCTCGTACAGTATTTCTCGTAGCACGTACCCTAGGAACATGTACACCAACAGAATCAGCAGTCTTCCTTTTCTTTGAAGGAACTGAGGCTTTAGACTTTTTGGACTTTGGAGTCCTTCTCTTCTTGGGGTTGTATGAGTCCCCCAGCTTCTTCAGTCTTTCAGCCAAAGTTTCTTCCCCAAAAGAAACATGTTCGTCTATTTCCTTCATTAACCTCTCCAACCCAGCAACAGCTTTCTCAACTTCAGTAGTTCCCCCTAAAACCATGACATCTTCTTCTAGATTTTCAAGAATGGGGCCACAAATTGCAAGCGTGGTACCATCCTCCCCGGATTCCCTCACATATACTTCTCCCTCGTTCTCAAGATTTTTCTCTTTCCCAAATTTTCTTTGCCTTCTAGGCACTTCCACATCCACCACAGACCCCACCAACACAAATCGATTTTCAGCAGAATTTAAATCAGAGGTAACTTCAATATTACCTTTTTCAGCACTAACCAGGTGCTTCGTCTTCATTGGTTGATTTGAATGAATCATTGGATGATTCTGGTTTGGAGCCTTCCTCAGCATGTAATAATTTTTCCAAGAATTTTGCTCTTGAACCAGAAGCCATAGATTTGCGTGCAAGAACCTTAACACGACGGGTTTTGGGGGATGGAGTAGGGTTTGGTGCGAGTTCAGGGATTGTAGAGTGTTCTGGGGTTGATGATTTTTCAGGAGACTCGGAACTATAAACTGAGGGAGAGTTTGAGTCGGATTCATAGTTTCCCCCATCATAATCTCTGTTTGGGGATGAGTCAGAAGAAGCTGGTGGAGGAGACGACATGATTTTGATTTTGTTAGAGAGAGAAGAAAATAAAAGATAGTAAGGATTTTGAGTTGAGTAAGTTGAACAAGGTTCGACTGTTGCTTTATGCACAATGGGTAATGATGGCCTATTTATAACTTGTGGCTGGGGAGATTACAACAGAAGTGTATTAACCCAAGTAGGATACTAATCGATTAAGGACTGTCAGCGATTGGAATTGATTAGATAGTTACTTTCCCTCTAAAACTAGGCTTAATTAATTGAGACGGGACTTCTTGGAACTGGTTCATTATTTGGGTATGTACGAGAATATGAATTTGAACCATAAATGGATAGAGCCCTGCTCATGTATGACTGTACTTGAATTAATACATGTATGGAGATGAGAACGTACGTTGTCAGTCATGTAAACCAGCATGGATGAACCAGGTTCATCCTGTGAAAAATCTTTATTTTGCCTCAATTCACAAAGATAGAGAAACATCATTAGTAACTAGGGAATAATATTAATACATGGCAGAAGAGTATGTCAATAAAGACATAGTACTGAGCAATGATTAATCTGATTAAGTACTTAATTAAATTTTTCTAGCCAAAGAGAACTTCCTTTTTTTTTTTTTTTCAAATTTTCAGTTTTTTTTTTATTTTTTTTTATTTTTTTTATTTTTGTTTTTCAATTAGGTGATCTTAATCATCCCTAGTTCAATCCTGTTTCTCTCATAATTCTCCCTACTCAATGCTTTGGTAAATATATCAGCAGTTTGACGATCAGTAGCATAGAATTTGATTGAGATCATTCCCTTTTCATAGTTATCCCTCAGGAAATGGTGCCTAACATCTGTGTGCTTAGTTCTCTTGTGATGAACCGGGTTCTTAGTCATACTAATTGCACTAGTGTTATCACAGTAAATAGGAATGAATCTCATCTATACCAAAGTCCAGGAGTTGTTGCTTGATCCATAGCAACTGGGCACAGCAAGAGGCTGCAGCCACATATTCAGCCTCAGCAGTAGACAAAGCTACTGAATTTTGTTTCTTGGTGGCCCAAGAGACAAGGCAGGAGCCCAAAAAGTGAGCCATGCCTGAAGTATTATTCCTGTCAACCAGGAAACCTGGATAATCAGCATCATCATATCCTACAAGGTCAAAATTACTACCTTTAGGATACCAAAGGCACAGATCAGTGGTGCCCTTCAGATATCTTAAAATTCTTTTTACTGCAGTGAGGTGGGACCCCTTTGGATTGGCTTGAAACCTAGCACATAGTCCCCACTGAAAACAATATCAGGTCTACTTGCAGTAAGATAGAGTAGAGACCCAATCATCACTCTGTATGTCTTCTGATCAACGGATGAACCGGGTTCATCCACATCCAATTTTATAGATGTGGCTATTGGGGTATCTATCTCCTTTGAATCCTCCATTTTGAATTTCTTGAGGAGTTCTTTCACATAATTTTGTTGATGTATTATTGTGCCATGTGGAGTTAGTTTGATTTGCAAACCTAAGAAAAAGGATAGCTCACCCATCATACTCATTTCAAACTCACTCCTCATTAATGTAGCAAATTCCTTGCTAGGCTTTTCAGTAGTTGCCCAAATATGATATCATCAACATATATTTGCACAATCAGAAGATCTTTTCCCTTTTCCTTTAGGAACAAAGTACTGTCTATCTTGCCTCGTTTGTACCCATGTTCCGGCAGGAATTTTGACAATCTCTCGTACCAAGCTCTAGGCGCTTGCTTGAGACCATAGAGAGCCTTGTCAAGTTTATATACATGATCAGGTGACTCTTTGCTTTCAAAACTAGGAGGCTATTTTACAAATACATCTTCCTTCAAATAGCCATTAAGAAAGGCACTCTTTACATCCATCTGATGAAGAGTGAATTCCATGTGTGTAGCAAATGCTATAAGAAGTCTGATTGCCTCCAATCTTGCCACAGGAGCAAAGGTCTCATCATAGTCAATTCCCTCTTCTTGGCTGTATCCTTGAACAACCAGTCTAGCCTTATTTCTTGTAACAGTTCCATCCTCATTGAGCTTGTTCCTGAAGACCCACTTGGTGCCAATTACTAATTTGTCTAGTGGCCTGGGTACCAAGTGCCATACTTGAATCCTCTCAAATTGATTCAGCTCTTCTTGCATGGTTGTTACCTAGTCAGCATCTTGCAGGGCTTCAACAATGTTCTTTGGTTCAATCAAGGATAGAAATGCATCAAACGCACACAGATTTTTCAAGGAGGATCTATTTTTGATTCCAGATCTCAAGTCTGTTATGATGTTCTCAAGAGGGTGAGAACTCTGATATCTGTGTGGTTTGAGTACCAGTTGTTCACTTCTGGATTGTTCCATCTTGTCTTGTAGTTGTGGAACATGATCAGGGCCAGTATTTTCATGTAGAATTCCCCATGTCGAGTTGCGTGGGGTTGTTGAACCTGGTCCATCACCTGTTCAATCTTCCATAGGGGCTTCAATGTGGTCATTGCTCCTCACCATTCCAAGCTCCTCATCTTCTGGTTCCTGTCTCTCAGATAAAATGTTAGTTTCATCAAAGACAACATGTACACTTTCTTCTACACACATAGTTCTTTTATTGTATATTTTATAAGCTTTGCTATGTGTTGAATATCCCAAGAACACTCCCTCATCACTTCTGGGATCAAATTTTCCTAGAGAATCTTTGCCATTATTATGCACATAACACTTGCATCCAAAAGCCCTAAGATGGGATATGTTGGGGTTTCTCCCTTTAAATAATTCATAGGGAGTTTTCTCTACTAGAGGTCTGGTCATGCATCTATTAATAATGTAGCATGCACTGTTAATTGCTTCTGCCCAGAAGCTGTGAGGTAGTTTTCTTGATAGAAGCATGGTTCTTTCCATGTCTTCAAGAGTTCTGTTTTTCCTTTCAACAACCCCATTTTGCTGTGGGGTTCTAGGAGCAAAAAAATTGTGATTGACACCATGTTCATCACAGAACTCAGCAAACTTGGTATTCTCAAACTCAGTACCATGATA